>JASJUZ010000707.1:0-58566 GCA_037159825.1 Tupiocoris notatus | reverse complement strand
ATAATTTTTTTCATAGTTATACCGATCATAATCGGGGGGTTTGGAAACTGGCTAGTTCCATTAATAATCGGGGCTCCCGATATGGCTTTCCCTCGAATAAATAATATAAGATTTTGACTTCTTCCCCCTTCTATCACACTTTTACTAATAAGAAGAATAGTAGAAACAGGTGCCGGTACAGGCTGGACTGTTTACCCTCCCTTATCAAATAATATTAGCCACAGAGGGGCTTCCGTTGATTTAGCAATTTTCTCACTCCATTTGGCCGGAGTGTCCTCAATCCTGGGAGCAATTAATTTTATTTCAACAATTACTAACATACGACCCGAGGGTATAAGATCAGAACGAATTCCATTATTTGTATGATCCGTAATAGTAACAGCTATTTTATTACTTCTATCATTGCCAGTATTAGCTGGTGCCATCACTATACTTTTAACAGACCGGAACTTTAATACATCATTTTTCGACCCCTCGGGGGGAGGAGACCCTGTACTTTATCAACACCTATTTTGATTTTTTGGTCACCCCGAAGTTTATATTTTAATTCTCCCAGGATTTGGGTTAATTTCACATATTTTAACACAAGAAAGTGGTAAAAATGAAACTTTCGGATCCCTGGGGATAATTTATGCAATAATGACAATTGGACTACTCGGGTTTATTGTCTGAGCCCACCATATATTTACAGTAGGGATAGATGTAGACACCCGAGCATATTTTACATCAGCAACAATAATTATTGCAGTACCCACTGGAATCAAGATCTTTAGATGACTTGCAACAATCCATGGAACAAATATAAGACTAACACCTGCATGTTTATGAAGTTTAGGATTTGTCTTCTTATTCACTATAGGGGGATTAACCGGAGTAATTTTAGCAAACTCATCAATTGATATTGTTTTACACGATACTTACTATGTAGTAGCCCATTTTCACTATGTCCTTTCTATAGGGGCTGTTTTTGCTATCATGGGTAGATTTATTCAATGATACCCACTACTCACAGGTATGACCCTGAACCCAAAAATACTAAAAATTCAATTCTTTTCAATATTTGTCGGAGTAAATATAACCTTTTTCCCACAACATTTCCTAGGATTAAGAGGAATGCCTCGTCGGTACTCAGACTACCCTGATGCCTACACCTCTTGGAATATTATTTCTTCTATAGGAAGAAGAATATCAGTTATCAGAATTATCCTATTTATTATTATTTTATGGGAAAGAATAACTAAAAAACGTCAAATCATTTTTTCAACAAATATGCCCTCTAGAATTGAATGAATACAAAATAACCCCCCAGCAGAACATTCCTATGCTGAATTACCATTAATTACTAAATTCTAATGTGGCAGAAAAATGCAAAGGATTTAAGATCCTTATATAAAGAGTCTTCTTTCTTTAGAAATAGCAACTTGATCAAACTTATCCCTTCAAGACGGTAATTCACCAATTATAGAACAATTAATCTTTTTCCATGACCATACATTAATAATCCTAATTATAATTACTATTATAGTAAGATATATTATAACAAGAGCTATTCTTAATAAATTAACCAATCGATTCCTATTAAATGGCCAAAACATTGAAATAATCTGGACAATCACGCCCGCCATTCTCTTAATATTAATTGCCTTACCTTCTCTAAAAATTTTATATTTAATAGACGAAATTAATAACCCATTAATAACAGTTAAAACTATTGGGCACCAATGATATTGGACATATGAGTATTCAGACACCAAAAATATTGAATTAGAATCTTATATGAAACCAACTAACATAATTGAAAACAATGAATTCCGCCTATTAGAAGTAGACAACCGAGTAGTGCTACCCGTAAAAACAAACATTCGTATAATAATTACATCTGCAGATGTAATTCATTCTTGAACAATCCCAAGATTAGGATTAAAAATTGATGGAATCCCCGGGCGAATCAATCAGGGAATAATTAATATAAATCGGCCTGGACTTATATTTGGGCAATGTTCAGAAATCTGTGGTGCTAATCACAGCTTTATACCAATTGTTATTGAAGGAGTAAATATAAATCAATTCCTAGACTGATTAAGTGAAAATTCATCATTAAGTGGCTGAAAAATAAGCATTGGTCTCTTAAACCAATTTATAGTAATTAATAACTACTCTTAATGAAAAATTAGTTTTATTAAAAACATTAGTTTGTCAAACTAAAAAAACCCAAGGGGTATTTTTTGGATACCTCAAATATCACCTATATGATGAACAACACTTTTCATAATATTTTTATCAGTTTTTGCTATAAGTATAATCAATATTTATTTTTTTAAAAATCAAAAAAAAAAAATAAATAGAATTTTCCAAGAAAATTCCCCTAAGAGTAAGAAAACAGATTGAGTATGATAACTAACTTATTTAGAACTTTTGACCCAGCAACTAGATCATCTCTCAGATTAAATTGAAGAAGCACCTTTCTAATTATAATCATCTTCCCTATAATATTTTGACTAGCCCCAAACCGAAATATAATTTTCTATATAACTTTTATAGAAACCTTGCACAAGGAGTTTAAAATACTTCTTATAAATAAACATCAAGGTCTAACTCACTTATTAATCACTTTATTTATATTTATCTTAATCAACAATATAATAGGATTGTTGCCCTATATTTTTACAAGATCAAGTCATCTATCATTTGCATTGACAATAGCATTACCTGTCTGACTATCCACAATCTTATTTGGTTGAATCAGAAAGCCCCAAGAAATATTTGCTCATTTAGTTCCTGTTGGAACCCCTTCAATCTTGATGCCTTTTATGGTTATTATTGAAACTATCAGAAACCTAATTCGACCAGGATCACTAGCAGTTCGATTAACCGCTAATATAATTGCAGGACATTTACTAATAAGATTACTAGGGGGTAATATAGAAAAAGAAAGAATTGCC
Organism: Tupiocoris notatus; assembly: GCA_037159825.1. Classification (NCBI taxonomy): domain Eukaryota; kingdom Metazoa; phylum Arthropoda; class Insecta; order Hemiptera; family Miridae; genus Tupiocoris; species Tupiocoris notatus. The sequence continues at coordinate 55,624 of JASJUZ010000707.1, read as the reverse complement.
ATACCTTTAATTTATGGGGGACAAATTATACTAATAATATTTGAAATTGCCGTAGCAATTATTCAAGCTTATGTATTTTCTGTTCTTTCCACACTCTACTCTAGAGAGGTCCTTTATGAGCAAACATAACCACCCTTTCCATTTAGTTGATACTAGACCATGGCCTTTAACCGGGTCAATCGGGGCCTTAACTCTTGTCACAGGTCTTGTTATAATATTTCATAAAAATAGAATAGATATATTATTACTAGGAGTAGTAATTATTTTAATAACTATATACCAATGATGGCGAGATATCATCCGAGAAGGAACCTATCAAGGTAAACACACAAGAAATGTAACACAAGGATTAAAATTAGGTATAATTTTATTTATTACTTCTGAAGTTATATTTTTTGTTTCTTTTTTTTGAGCATTTTTCCACAGAAGACTATCACCGACAATAGATATTGGGGGAATCTGACCTCCTAAAGGGATTCTGCCTTTTGACCCTATACAAATTCCCTTATTAAACACCATAGTGCTCCTATGTTCAGGGATCACAATTACCTGAGCCCACCATAGACTTATAAATATAGACCACAAAAATTCAATTTTAAGAATAATTCTGACTGTAAGATTAGGATTATATTTCTCAATTCTCCAAGCATTTGAATATTATGAATCCACATTTACAATTAGAGATTCAATTTACGGCTCCTGTTTTTATATAGCGACAGGATTTCACGGAATCCACGTCATTATCGGAACTACTTTTATTCTAATATGTCTTCTTCGACAAATAAAATTTCATTTTAGAAGAAACCATCATTTTGGATTCGAGGCGGCAGCATGATACTGACATTTTGTGGATGTAGTATGGCTATTTCTTTATATTTCTGTTTACTGGTGAGGTAGTTAACTTTTTTAGTATAAATATTATATTTGACTTCCAATCAAATGATCCTTCTCAAGGAAAAAGTAATATATAAAATAATACTTTGTCTAATCCCCCCTTTTGTATTAACCTCAGCCTTAATATTTATTTGTTTATATGTTAGAAAAAAAGGAATAATAAACCGAGAAAAAATATCCCCATTCGAATGTGGATTTGACCCAAAAAGATCACCACGATCTCCTTTTTCGTCCCAATTCTTTTTAATCGCAGTATTATTTTTAATTTTTGATATTGAAATTGTTATTATTTTACCTATAGTTACTACTATAAAAACAAGATATATAAGATCTTGAATAATCACAAGAACAACTTTGTTATTTATTCTCTTAGTCGGCCTATACCACGAATGAAAAAATGGTATCTTAGAATGATCTAATTAGGGGGGGGTGTAGTTAAAAATAACACTTAATTTGCAATTAAGAAGTGCTCAAGTAGCCTCCCTCACCAAGCAATGTAGTATAAATTACATTTAGTTTCGACCTAAAAATAAGGGTCATTAACCCCTTGCTTTTAACTAAAGCCAAAATAGAGGCTTTTCATTGTTAATGAAAAAAATGGGGACCCCCCTAGTTAAAAGAGAATGATGATCTAAAAGAAGCTGCTAACTATCTTTTAAAGCGGTTAAATTCCGTTTTTCTCTTATTTATATAGTTTAATAAAAACATTTCATTTTCAATGAAAAAAAGAGTTATACTCTATAAATACATCAAAAAGGGCAACCTATCCAGATATCTTCAATATCATGCTTTAACCTTAAGCTATTTTGATAAAGTATTATTATAAAAATAATAAAAACATAAGACAATATACACAGCTTAATCGTGTTTCTTCTGAAAACTTCTAAAATAATAGATACACGCTTAGAAAATCTAAAAATAGATTTCGAGAATAAATACTCAGACCACCCAGAGTCTAAGATTTTAGTGTAAAAAGAAGAAGATTGAATGAAAGAAGTATATATTATTATAGTTCTAATTTTCGGTATAAATCATATGCCCCCCAGAAAGAAAAGAGGTAGAGATAGGTAAGATACCCTGGCATCAAAATGAATAAATATAAACCCTATTACTGAACCTAACAAAACAAAAAAAAACGGAGCTATTTTTAAAGCTAAGGGAAGCAAAATAAAAAAAGGGGTAACAAATATAAATAATGATAGGCCAAAGCCTAGAAAAATAGAAAAAAATACTAAAACAAACATGGGGGCAATTATATAGAAATCTTCATTATAATTTTGGCAAACATAAACCCCCCCAGGGTTGTAACCTATATATATTATTAAGCGAAGTCTATAAGAAGCAGTAAATATAACAGAAAAAAGAAAGAGAAAAAGAAATCCTGCCCCAAAAAATTCTATTGAAAACAACTCCAAAACTAAATCCCTGGAATAAAATCCTGATAAAAAAGGTAAACCACATAAAGAAAATCTAGAAATAAAAAAACAAGAAAAAGTATAAGGTAAAACTACTGACACTCCCCCCATGTCACGAATATCTTGAGAATTATTTATTCTATGAATAACTAGCCCTGCACAAAGAAATAACAGAGCCTTAAAAAAAGCATGACAAACTATATGAAAAAAAGCCACTTGAGGGTACCCAAAAAATAAAATAGTTATTATTAAACCCAATTGTCTAAGAGTAGACAAAGCAATAATTTTTTTCAAGTCAAATTCAAAATTAGCCCCTAAGCCAGATATTAATATTGTCAAGCAAGAAATAATTATAAAATAAGTCATATCTATATTATACAAAAAAGGGCTAAATCGAATAAGTAAATAAACACCTGCTGTAACTAAAGTAGAAGAATGAACTAAAGCAGAAACCGGTGTTGGAGCAGCTATAGCTGCGGGCAACCATGAAGAAAAAGGAATTTGGGCACTTTTAGTAAAACCTGCTAAAATAATTAATAAAATAATTAATGATATATCCCGATAAAAAAAACTTATATAATAAATATAATTCCACCCCCCGAAATTTAATATCCAAGCAATAACTATTAAAATTGCAACATCTCCTATACGATTAGTTAATAATGTTAACATGCCTGAATTATAAGAATTAGAATTTTGGAAAAAAATTACCAAACAATAAGAAACCAGACCTAAACCATCTCAGCCAAGCAAAATACTAATTATATTAGGTCTAATAATCAAAAGTATCATAGAGATAATGAAAAAAGTCAAAATAAAAAGAAATCGGGCGCTAAATTGATCAGAAGATATATATCTGTATCTATAAAAAATTACAGAAGAAGAGATCAAAAAAACACACCCTATAAAAATTATAGACATATTATCAAGCAAAACACTTATTCTAATATTGGATCTCGAAAGAGAAAGAATTTCCCAATCTAAAAAAAAAATAATATCAAATTTTAATAATAAAAGCCCTGCCAGTAAGCTCAATAAACTTAAAAAAAATAAAAAAAAAGAAACAATTAAATAAATATAATTAACCACAATGGCTTAAAGCTATAACAAACACCAATAATTCCACAAATTACTATTCTAAATAAACTATTTAAGCAAGCAAATAAAGTAATAAAATCAACCTTAAAAACTAATAGGTTTAAAGGAATCAGGTGTATAAATAACACAAAAAATTCAATATATAACCCCGAGTTAAAAGGATAAAAGCCTGTAAAAATTGAACCGTGACTAACAGAAGAATATAAATATATAGAATAAACACAAGAAAAAAAAGATACTAGCCCTAAAAAAAACATAGAAAATCCAAATCAAGAAACTAAAGAATTAATTAATATAATTTCCCCTAATAAATTCAAAGAAGGTGGTCTTGCCATATTATTAATACTAAGTATAAACCAAAACAAACACATACTTGGTATATATGTCAGAAGACCCTTATTTAAAAAAAGGCAACGTGAACTTGTACGTTCGTATATTACTCTAGTTATATAAAAAAGCCCAGATGAACACAACCCGTGACCTAGTATTAATACCAACGAGCCCACAAACCCCCAATAATTAAAAGTTATAATACCACAAATAACTAACCCCATATGAACAACAGAAGAATATGCAATTAAAGACTTAATATCTACCTGAAAGAGACAAACCAGTCTAATCAAAAATATACCAACAAAACTGATACTAATAATAAACAAATTTAATTTATTTAACCCAATAAATATATTAAACACCCGTAAAAGACCATAACCCCCTAATTTAAGCAAAACACCTGCTAAAATTATCGAACCAAAAACCGGTGCCTCAACATGAGCTTTGGGGAGCCAAAAATGTATAAAAGCCATAGGTATTTTAACAAGAAAGGCCAAAAGTATTGAAAGGTATAAATAGATATTTATATCAAGATGAGGCAAGAAATAAAATAAACTTCTAATCTCATAATTTAAATAAAATAAGCCTAAAAGCATAGGCAATGAATAAAACAAAGTATAAAAGAGTATATAATAACCAGCCGACAATCGCTCAGGCTGATACCCTCACCCAAAAATTAAGAACAAAGTTGGAATTAATCTACACTCAAAAAAAATATAATATAAAAAAAATCTATTAACAGAAAAAGACAGAATTAAAGCACCCAACAAAAATAATTGGCATAAAATTAATTCATTAAAATAAAAACGGGTATTATAGTAACTAAATCTTGATAAAATTATTAACCCTAAAAGTCATAAAGAAAGAAGCAACAACGAAAAAGAAAGAACATCCTGACCTAAAAAATAAGATAAACTTCTAAAAAAATAGTTTAAGGGAAAAAAAGTGTATAAAAAAAAGCCAATAAGAAAAACCAACTGTACTCATATATAATAAGGAAAAAATAACATAAAAATTATCATAAAGAAAACTGTAAAAATCAACTCTATCATTTTTTAACATTTAAATTAGAAATTAAGTCATTACCATGGCACCGAATTATACTAACTAAAATAGACAGCCCTAAAACTGCCTCGCAGACCATAAAACCCAAAAACATGAGAATTATGTAAAAATCCCCCTGATATTCAAAAAGAAAAAATATAAATATTATAAATAATCCTAGACCAATATAATCCAATCTCAACAAAGCCAAAAGAATATGCCTTCGAGAGGAAGAATAAACAACCAAGCCGGTCAAAAAAATAAATAAAATAAAATTATTTGTATTTAGATAATTAATAAGTTTTAGTAGTTTAAAAAAATAATGGTCTTGTAAACCATAGACAGCATTCAGCTCTAAAACTTCAACAAGAAGGTAAACTCATCATTAATCTCCAAAATTAATATTTTTAATAAACTACTTGTTGGATGGTATTAATATTATCAACCATAGTGGCAATCAATATAATTTTTTTCTTTACAAAACACCCCATAAGCATAGGGTTCACTCTAATTATCCAGACCATTAACATTTCACTCCTAACTGGAATAATAACAAAAACTTTCTGAATATCCTATATTATAATTATTACTATCTTAAGAGGTATGCTAGTCCTATTTATTTATATAGCCAGAATTGCTTCAAATGAAAAATTTAAAAATAATAAAAAAATCTGATTAACAGCCCTAAGAACATTGGCGGTTATTATAATCCCTCAATATATTAATAAAACCTATATTTTACAAATCTACAAAAGAAATTTTAATTTGGTTGAAATAAATAAATCAAAAAGAATCATTTTTTTAAATAAACTTTTTTCTTTAGAAAATATATATTTAACAACAATACTAATTATATATCTATTTTTCACTATAATCGTAGCAAGATTTATCATTAATATTCATGAAGGACCCTTACGACAAAAATTTTAATTCTTATGAACAAACCCTTACGAAAAACACACCCATTAATTAAAATTATAAATGGTTCCTTGATCGATTTACCAAGACCGTCAAATATCTCCCTATGATGAAATTTTGGGTCATTATTAGGAATATGTTTAATAATTCAAATTATTACTGGAATTTTCCTTTCAATACATTATACAGCCAGAATTGAAATAGCATTTAATAGAATTATACACATTACTCGGGATGTAAACAATGGGTGACTTATACGAAATTTACATGCAAATGGAGCATCAATATTTTTTATTTGTCTGTATCTTCATGTAGGGCGAGGAATTTACTATAATTCTCATAAACTTATAATAACTTGAGTAAGAGGAGTTACACTACTACTAATAGTAATAGCAACTGCCTTTTTAGGCTATGTACTACCCTGAGGTCAAATATCACTTTGAGGGGCAACCGTTATTACTAATCTACTCTCAGCACTTCCGTATCTAGGAAGTGATTTAGTAAAATGATTATGAGGAGGGTTTTCTGTAGATAACGCAACATTAATACGATTCTTTTCACTACATTTTCTCTTGCCCTTCGTAATTGCAGCTATAGTAATAATCCATTTATTATTCTTACACCAAAGAGGGTCAAATAACCCACTTGGATTAAACAGAAACTACGATAAAATTCCATTCCACCCATACTTTAGAATCAAAGACTACACAGGAATAATAATTGCCCTATTTACATATATCATGTTAAGATTATGGGAGCCTCAATTATTAGGAGACCCAGAAAACTTTATCCCAGCGAACCCCCTCGTAACCCCCGTTCACATTCAGCCAGAATGATATTTTTTATTTGCATACGCAATCCTACGATCTATTCCCAACAAGCTAGGAGGGGTGATTGCTATAATTGCATCAATTACTATTATCTTAGTCTTACCGCTCACTAACAAGCCCAAATTTCAGAGAACAAACTTTTACCCATTAAATAAAATTATATTTTGAACATTTTTCACCAACTTCATTTTACTGACATGAATTGGAGCCCGGCCAGTAGAAGAGCCCTACATTATTATAGGCCAATTACTAACAGTATCTTATTTTAGATACTTTATAATTAATCCTATTTTAATCAAATACTGAGATAAAAATCTATAGTTTTAGTTTATAAGCTTATAAAAGCATGTATTTTGAAAATACAAGAAGGGGGGAGGATCCCCCATAGACTTCACTTAAAAAAGTGAAATTAATTATGTAGAAATAAACCCCAATAAAAAAAATAAGATAATTAAGAGCAAAAGGTAAAAAAACCTTCCAAGAAAGATATATCAATTTATCATAACGGAAACGTGGTAAAGTGCCACGAACCCAAATAAATATAAATATTAAAAAAACCCACTTGATATAAAAATAAACACTATAAAAATCCCCCCCTATAAATATTAAAACAGTTAACATTGACATAAAAATAATATTTATATATTCTGATAAAAAAATAAAAGCAAAAGAGCCTCTTCTGTATTCAACATTAAATCCAGAAACCAGCTCAGACTCACCCTCCGCAAAATCAAAAGGAGCACGATTTGTTTCAGCTAAACAACAACTAAATCAACAAAAAAAAAGAGGAAAAGAAAAAAAAATAAATCATATACCCTGCTGATAAATTATAAAATTATAAAAATCATAGCCATAAGTATAAATTATTAGCCCTATAATAATCAATATTATTCTTACTTCGTAAGAAATAGTTTGAGCAACAGCACGAAGACCTCCTAATAAAGAATAGAGGGAATTTGATGATCAACCACATAGTATCACACCGTACACACCTAACCCAGTACAACACATGAAAAACAAGATTCTGTAGTCAAAAAGAATTATATTAAATATACTTGGAAGAGACAGTCATAAAAAAAAAGAAAGAATCAATATGATAATAGGGGTAAAATAATAAATTAAAAAATTAGAAGAAAGTGGGTAAGTCTGCTCCTTAAAAAACAATTTAATTGCATCAGAAAAAGGCTGAAGCAACCCTATATAACCAACCTTATTAGGGCCTTTTCGTAACTGGATATAACCCAAAACCCTACGCTCAAGTAAAGTTAAAAAAGCTACTGAAACAAAAACAAAAACTATAAGAATAAAAAAATTTAATATATAAATTACTGCTTGTAATAAAAATTACATAATTAAATTCTAAATTTAATACATTTTTCTGCCAAAACAGTAATAAATATTATAAAAACCTGGTCCTTTCGTACTAAGATTTTTTAGAATATTAAGGATAGAAACCAACCTGGCTCACGCCGGTCTGAACTCAGATCATGTAAAAATTTAAAGGTCGAACAGACCTAGTTTATGAAATTCTACCCCCATAACTTATTTTAATCCAACATCGAGGTCGCAAACTATTTCTTCGATAAGAACTCTAAAAAATAATAACGCTGTTATCCCTAAGGTAACTTAATCTAATAATCCAAAATTTAGGATCAAAAACATATATAAATGCCATAATAATAAAAAAGTTTTTAGTTTTTTTCTGTCACCCCAACAAAATAATAATAATATATTTATAATTTAAAAATCTAATAATAATAAATACACCACCATATAAAGTTCTATAGGGTCTTCTCGTCCTACAATAACATTTAAGCTTTTTTACTTAAAAATCAACTTATTCTAAATATGAGAAAGAAAGAATATTTTTCATCAAACCCTTCATTCCAGTCCACAATTAAAAGACAAATGATTATGCTACCTTTGTACAGTCAAAATACTGCAGCTATTAAATAAAATAATCATTGAGCAGGCCTGACCTTATATAAAAACAAAAGGACATGTTTTTGATAAACAGGTGAAAATAAAAATTGCCGAATTACTGTCTCATAAATATAAAAATACTAATTTTATCATTATAAATTTAAATGCAAAATTAATTTAAAATTATTAATATAAATCTAATAAAAAATTAAAAAAACAAAAAATAAATAATAATTTTAACAAAATAATAGATGGCTATTATTAAGCCTACAATAAATTAAAATAACCTGTGATATAGAAAATATAAAAAGATTATCCCTCTTATATTTTAATTAAGCAAAAATTAAGAACAAATTTTATAACTTAATTATGTATTAAACACATTTCTTAATAAACCAGATATACACTAAATGAATAGAATATCTCCCCTATCTAAAAATTAATAATAATGATGACACATTAAACCAAATTTCTAAATATCTCTTAGTGTTTCGGGAAAATAAAAATAAATTAAAAATTTAGATAAACCCTGATACAAAAGGTACAAAAACTATATTTACTTTTAATTAAATAATCAAATGACTTTACAGGCCTAATCAACAAAATTATTTTTTTTTCAAAAAAATACTAAAATTAAAATTATTTTTTTCAAAGAAAAAAAATAAATATTTTTTAATAAGACAATTATCAAGCTAGGCTCAAGAGCCTACTTATTGGTGTAAGCAATAATACTATAATATTAGTTATAGCTTGCATTCTAGGACTACCTTCCGGTAGCCCTACTTTGTTACGACTTATCTCAGGTAAAAATGAGAGCGACGGGCGATATGTGCTTAATTTATAACAAAATCAATATCCCAATATAGAGACATTTACTGTCAAATCCATATTCAAATAGGTTTCCATAATATCATCCTCTTTTAATAAAAATGTAGCCCATCATTTCTTAAATATTACTAAACCTTGACCTAATATTGAGAAATAAAATTCTTAATGAAAATCCCTTCTAAAGACATTCTGTAATAGCGGTATATAAGCTAAAATTAAGTAGAATAAATTGTGGATTATCAATTACAAGACAGGCTCCTCTGAAAAGCTAAATTACCGCCAAATTCTTTAATTTTAAAGATCAATTCTATTAATAATCTGGTTAAAAATTTACAGGAGAAATAATAGGGTATCTAATCCTAGTTTAAGCCCAACTTTCATATTCTATAACAAATCAAAATAAAAACATAATAATTATTCCACTAAATATTATATAATATATTTTACCTAAATAAAGTTTAATATAAACCAAAAAATATTAATTGTTATAATTGTATAACCGCAACTGCTGGCACAATTTTAGTTATAACTCTTATCTTAGCTAAAAATCAATCCCTTGATCATCTTAAACTTCAAAGACTAAAAATAAAATAAAATATTATTTTTTAAATAATAAAATCATCCCAACAAAATTTATATGACAAACTTAAATACATTAATATAGAATACTTAAATTAAATATAATTAAATGGCAAAATAAATAAAAAAGGGGGGCATTACCTAATATACAGGTATCCTCCCCCCTCCTCCGGAGTCCTCCGGATTTAGTATTTTCACTAAATCTTATCTATTTATTACATATATTGTACTATTACTAATATATTCTACGAATATATTATCCATGGATTGCTGCAAGCAATCTTAACAGATAAAAATATGATTTTTACTAAACTCTCTTATAATAAGAGATTTTCTAGATTTATGTTTAAATGCTATTTAGGTGGTTTAACCTATAATTATATTAGATATACTTTGAGTTTCATATTCTTTTGAAATACTTTCATACCTATACTTATACCAAGTTTATTAAGTTAACTTCATATCTTATTTTAGGGGGTTTATCTTAAATCCGGGATTTGGGGGAATTTATTTCCTTAAATACTTACATTTCTTTTTCTTTTCTTCTTTATTAGTCTTACAGTCTCTAGTTTCTTTCTTACCTACCTTCTTGTCTCACCATATTTACTTTACTATGGGTGGGGGTGTAGTTAATTAGGTTACTCCCTGGCATACATTGGGCCCGGACATGTTTTCTTTATTATAATAATATAATAAAAATTTGAAGCCACCTCTCTATAACCTCAAAATAAATTCTATTGTTTAGCAACTAACTCTCTATTTAATTGCTAGACTATAAAAATTTTTTATTATATCAAATATTATTTAAAGCGGGAGAACAATATATCTATTGTAATTATTAATTCAATATATTATTGTAATTTCCCTAATAAATATTTTTAAAACATAATTTATATAATTAAATATTATTTAAAGCGGGAGAACAATATATCTATTGTAATTATTAATTCAATATATTATTGTAATTTCCCTAATAAATATTTTTAAAACATAATTTATATAATTAAATATTATTTAAAGCGGGAGAACAATATATCTATTGTAATTATTAATTCAATATATTATTGTAATTTCCCTAATAAATATTTTTAAAACATAATTTATATAATTAAATATTATTTAAAGCGGGAGAACAATATATCTATTGTAATTATTAATTCAATATATTATTGTAATTTCCCTAATAAATATTTTTAAAACATAATTTATATAATTAAATATTATTTAAAGCGGGAGAACAATATATCTATTGTAATTATTAATTCAATATATTATTGTAATTTCCCTAATAAATATTTTTAAAACATAATTTATATAATTAAATATTATTTAAAGCGGGAGAACAATATATCTATTGTAATTATTAATTCAATATATTATTGTAATTTCCCTAATAAATATTTTTAAAACATAATTTATATAATTAAATATTATTTAAAGCGGGAGAACAATATTTATTATAATATGTCTATCTCTCTATAGATATATTGTAAATTATTAAATATTTATTATAATATGCCTATCTCTCTATAGGTATATTGTAAATTATTAAATATTTATTATAATATGCCTATCTCTCTATAGGTATATTGTAAATTATTAAATATTTATTATAATATGTCTATCTCTCTATAGATATATTGTAAATTATTAAATATTTATTATAATATGCCTATCTCTCTATAGGTATATTGTAAATTATTAAATATTTATTATAATATGTCTATCTCTCTATAGATATATTGTAAATTATTAAATATTTATTATAATATGTCTATCTCTCTATAGATATATTGTAAATTATTAAATATTTATTATAATATGCCTATCTCTCTATAGGTATATTGTAAATTATTAAATATTTATTATAATATGTCTATCTCTCTATAGATATATTGTAAATTATTAAATATTTATTATAAATTCCAAACTGTGTATAAAAATAGGTAGAAATTAGATTATTGTCCCCCCGTTTATTTTTATTTTAATATATTAAATATTTATTATAATATGCCTATCTCTCTATAGGTATATTGTAAATTATTAAATATTTATTATAATATGTCTATCTCTCTATAGATATATTGTAAATTATTAAATATTTATTATAATATGCCTATCTCTCTATAGGTATATTGTAAATTATTAAATATTTATTATAATATGTCTATCTCTCTATAGATATATTGTAAATTATTAAATATTTATTATAATATGCCTATCTCTCTATAGGTATATTGTAAATTATTAAATATTTATTATAATATGTCTATCTCTCTATAGATATATTGTAAATTATTAAATATTTATTATAAATTCCAAACTGTGTATAAAAATAGGTAGAAATTAGATTATTGTCCCCCCGTTTATTTTTATTTTAATATATTAAATATTTATTATAATATGCCTATCTCTCTATAGGTATATTGTAAATTATTAAATATTTATTATAATATGTCTATCTCTCTATAGATATATTGTAAATTATTAAATATTTATTATAATATGCCTATCTCTCTATAGGTATATTGTAAATTATTAAATATTTATTATAATATGTCTATCTCTCTATAGATATATTGTAAATTATTAAATATTTATTATAATATGCCTATCTCTCTATAGGTATATTGTAAATTATTAAATATTTATTATAATATGTCTATCTCTCTATAGATATATTGTAAATTATTAAATATTTATTATAAATTCCAAACTGTGTATAAAAATAGGTAGAAATTAGATTATTGTCCCCCCGTTTATTTTTATTTTAATATATTAAATATTTATTATAATATGCCTATCTCTCTATAGGTATATTGTAAATTATTAAATATTTATTATAATATGTCTATCTCTCTATAGATATATTGTAAATTATTAAATATTTATTATAATATGCCTATCTCTCTATAGGTATATTGTAAATTATTAAATATTTATTATAATATGTCTATCTCTCTATAGATATATTGTAAATTATTAAATATTTATTATAAATTCCAAACTGTGTATAAAAATAGGTAGAAATTAGATTATTGTCCCCCCGTTTATTTTTATTTTAATATATTAAATATTTATTATAATATGCCTATCTCTCTATAGGTATATTGTAAATTATTAAATATTTATTATAATATGTCTATCTCTCTATAGATATATTGTAAATTATTAAATATTTATTATAATATGCCTATCTCTCTATAGGTATATTGTAAATTATTAAATATTTATTATAATATGTCTATCTCTCTATAGATATATTGTAAATTATTAAATATTTATTATAAATTCCAAACTGTGTATAAAAATAGGTAGAAATTAGATTATTGTCCCCCCGTTTATTTTTTTAAAAGTAAGGTGCCTGATAAAAGGGATGTCTTGATAGGACATATCATGCGTAGCACGCTCTTACTAATTATATCTATAGAATTAAACTAATCCTTAGAATTCAAAATTCTATGTGCACCATACACCAAGATATAAAAAGATAAGCTAAAAAAGCTATTAGGTTCATACCCTAAGTATAGAAGTACTAGCCTTCTTCTTTTTAATTAAAAAAAATTCAACAAAAATAATTTGTTTTTGTATTATAATTATTAGAACAATTATAGTAACAACATCAAATAATTGAATCAACATATGGTTAGGTCTAGAAATAAACCTAATAGCCTTTGCCCCATTAATATATGAGTATAAAAACAACTTTCTAGCTCAAGCTAGAATAAGATACTTTCTTATCCAAAGAATAGCATCCGTAATTTTTTTAATAGTAATCTTACAAAAAAGATCAAACTTCACAAGATTGCCCGACAATTATGCTCATAATATCATTATAATTAGAATAATAATGAAGTCAGGATTACCACCATTCCAATCCTGAATGCCCCAAGTAATAGAAAATATTAAATGAGAAACTATATTTATTATAATAACATGACAAAAAATTGCCCCATTTTACATCATATCAATACTAAAAATAACAACAATTAGATCTATTTTAATTATCGCCTCCATTATGGGAGGGGCTTTAATAGGCTTAAACCAAACTTCTATGCGTAAAATTATAGCATATTCTTCTATAACCCATGGAGGTTGAATTATAGCTTCAATAAAAACTTCTTCTAAGATCTGAGTGTCTTATATAATATTATATAGAATAATTATAATTATATTATGCTCATTTTGTGCGATTAAAAATATTATTAATATTAATCAAATAAGATTATTTAACATTAAATTAAGTGAAAAGATAATTTTAATTATATTAATACTAAGAATAGGGGGATTACCACCCTTTATAGGATTTATCCCTAAATGAATAGTACTAAATGAATTAGTTAATTCTAAGGAAAGAATAATAATCTTACTAATATTATTAATAAACCTAATTACTTTGTTTTACTATATTCGGATAACAACCTCCCTGAACTTATTAGTAAACACCTCGCAAAAATGAATAATCCCCCTAAAACCATATAAAAACCTTAACTATATAATAATTGTTAATATCCTAACACCTGTATTAATTCTAATTATCAACTTTGATTAAAGCCTTAAGTTAAAAAAACTATTAACCTTCAAAGTTAAAATTATAAATAATTATAGGCTTTAGCAGAAAACTGCAACTTTAATTTTGCAAACTAAAATCATCATTTGAATATAAAGCCAAATATGAAAAGAGGGTATTACCCATAAATAAATTTACAATTTACAACCTATAATTCAGCCACCTTTTCATGAATAAATGATTATTTTCAACTAACCATAAAGACATCGGTACTTTATATTTTATGTTAGGAATGTGGGCCGGTATATTAGGAACATCTCTCAGATGAATTATTCGTATTGAACTAGGAAGACCGGGTTCATTTATTGGTAATGATCAGACCTACAATGTTGTAGTAACTGCACATGCATTTATTATAATTTTTTTCATAGTTATACCGATCATAATCGGGGGGTTTGGAAACTGGCTAGTTCCATTAATAATCGGGGCTCCCGATATGGCTTTCCCTCGAATAAATAATATAAGATTTTGACTTCTTCCTCCTTCTATCACACTTTTACTAATAAGAAGAATAGTAGAAACAGGTGCCGGTACAGGCTGGACTGTTTACCCTCCCTTATCAAATAATATTAGCCACAGAGGGGCTTCCGTTGATTTAGCAATTTTCTCACTCCATTTGGCCGGAGTGTCCTCAATCCTGGGGGCAATTAATTTTATTTCAACAATTACTAACATACGACCCGAGGGTATAAGATCAGAACGAATTCCATTATTTGTATGATCCGTAATAGTAACAGCTATTTTATTACTTCTATCATTGCCAGTATTAGCTGGTGCCATCACTATACTTTTAACAGACCGGAACTTTAATACATCATTTTTCGACCCCTCGGGGGGAGGAGACCCTGTACTTTATCAACACCTATTTTGATTTTTTGGTCACCCCGAAGTTTATATTTTAATTCTCCCAGGATTTGGGTTAATTTCACATATTTTAACACAAGAAAGTGGTAAAAATGAAACTTTCGGATCCCTGGGGATAATTTATGCAATAATGACAATTGGACTACTCGGGTTTATTGTCTGAGCCCACCATATATTTACAGTAGGGATAGATGTAGACACCCGAGCATATTTTACATCAGCAACAATAATTATTGCAGTACCCACTGGAATCAAGATCTTTAGATGACTTGCAACAATCCATGGAACAAATATAAGACTAACACCTGCATGTTTATGAAGTTTAGGATTTGTCTTCTTATTCACTATAGGGGGATTAACCGGAGTAATTTTAGCAAACTCATCAATTGATATTGTTTTACACGATACTTACTATGTAGTAGCCCATTTTCACTATGTCCTTTCTATAGGGGCTGTTTTTGCTATCATGGGTAGATTTATTCAATGATACCCACTACTCACAGGTATGACCCTGAACCCAAAAATACTAAAAATTCAATTCTTTTCAATATTTGTCGGAGTAAATATAACCTTTTTCCCACAACATTTCCTAGGATTAAGAGGAATGCCTCGTCGGTACTCAGACTACCCTGATGCCTACACCTCTTGGAATATTATTTCTTCTATAGGAAGAAGAATATCAGTTATCAGAATTATCCTATTTATTATTATTTTATGGGAAAGAATAACTAAAAAACGTCAAATCATTTTTTCAACAAATATGCCCTCTAGAATTGAATGAATACAAAATAACCCCCCAGCAGAACATTCCTATGCTGAATTACCATTAATTACTAAATTCTAATGTGGCAGAAAAATGCAAAGGATTTAAGATCCTTATATAAAGAGTCTTCTTTCTTTAGAAATAGCAACTTGATCAAACTTATCCCTTCAAGACGGTAATTCACCAATTATAGAACAATTAATCTTTTTCCATGACCATACATTAATAATCCTAATTATAATTACTATTATAGTAAGATATATTATAACAAGAGCTATTCTTAATAAATTAACCAATCGATTCCTATTAAATGGCCAAAACATTGAAATAATCTGGACAATCACGCCCGCCATTCTCTTAATATTAATTGCCTTACCTTCTCTAAAAATTTTATATTTAATAGACGAAATTAATAACCCATTAATAACAGTTAAAACTATTGGGCACCAATGATATTGGACATATGAGTATTCAGACACCAAAAATATTGAATTAGAATCTTATATGAAACCAACTAACATAATTGAAAACAATGAATTCCGCCTATTAGAAGTAGACAACCGAGTAGTGCTACCCGTAAAAACAAACATTCGTATAATAATTACATCTGCAGATGTAATTCATTCTTGAACAATCCCAAGATTAGGATTAAAAATTGATGGAATCCCCGGGCGAATCAATCAGGGAATAATTAATATAAATCGGCCTGGACTTATATTTGGGCAATGTTCAGAAATCTGTGGTGCTAATCACAGCTTTATACCAATTGTTATTGAAGGAGTAAATATAAATCAATTCCTAGACTGATTAAGTGAAAATTCATCATTAAGTGGCTGAAAAATAAGCATTGGTCTCTTAAACCAATTTATAGTAATTAATAACTACTCTTAATGAAAAATTAGTTTTATTAAAAACATTAGTTTGTCAAACTAAAAAAACCCAAGGGGTATTTTTTGGATACCTCAAATATCACCTATATGATGAACAACACTTTTCATAATATTTTTATCAGTTTTTGCTATAAGTATAATCAATATTTATTTTTTTAAAAATCAAAAAAAAAAAATAAATAGAATTTTCCAAGAAAATTCCCCTAAGAGTAAGAAAACAGATTGAGTATGATAACTAACTTATTTAGAACTTTTGACCCAGCAACTAGATCATCTCTCAGATTAAATTGAAGAAGCACCTTTCTAATTATAATCATCTTCCCTATAATATTTTGACTAGCCCCAAACCGAAATATAATTTTCTATATAACTTTTATAGAAACCTTGCACAAGGAGTTTAAAATACTTCTTATAAATAAACATCAAGGTCTAACTCACTTATTAATCACTTTATTTATATTTATCTTAATCAACAATATAATAGGATTGTTGCCCTATATTTTTACAAGATCAAGTCATCTATCATTTGCATTGACAATAGCATTACCTGTCTGACTATCCACAATCTTATTTGGTTGAATCAGAAAGCCCCAAGAAATATTTGCTCATTTAGTTCCTGTTGGAACCCCTTCAATCTTGATGCCTTTTATGGTTATTATTGAAACTATCAGAAACCTAATTCGACCAGGATCACTAGCAGTTCGATTAACCGCTAATATAATTGCAGGACATTTACTAATAAGATTACTAGGGGGTAATATAGAAAAAGAAAGAATTGCCATACCTTTAATTTATGGGGGACAAATTATACTAATAATATTTGAAATTGCCGTAGCAATTATTCAAGCTTATGTATTTTCTGTTCTTTCCACACTCTACTCTAGAGAGGTCCTTTATGAGCAAACATAACCACCCTTTCCATTTAGTTGATACTAGACCATGGCCTTTAACCGGGTCAATCGGGGCCTTAACTCTTGTCACAGGTCTTGTTATAATATTCCATAAAAATAGAATAGATATATTATTACTAGGAGTAGTAATTATTTTAATAACTATATACCAATGATGGCGAGATATCATCCGAGAAGGAACCTATCAAGGTAAACACACAAGAAATGTAACACAAGGATTAAAATTAGGTATAATTTTATTTATTACTTCTGAAGTTATATTTTTTGTTTCTTTTTTTTGAGCATTTTTCCACAGAAGACTATCGCCGACAATAGATATTGGGGGAATCTGACCCCCTAAAGGGATTCTGCCTTTTGACCCTATACAAATTCCCTTATTAAATACCATAGTGCTCCTATGTTCAGGGATCACAATTACCTGAGCCCACCATAGACTTATAAATATAGACCACAAAAATTCAATTTTAAGAATAATTCTGACTGTAAGATTAGGATTATATTTCTCAATTCTCCAAGCATTTGAATATTATGAATCCACATTTACAATTAGAGATTCAATTTACGGCTCCTGTTTTTATATAGCGACAGGATTTCACGGAATCCACGTCATTATCGGAACTACTTTTATTCTAATATGTCTTCTTCGACAAATAAAATTTCATTTTAGAAGAAACCATCATTTTGGATTCGAGGCGGCAGCATGATACTGACATTTTGTGGATGTAGTATGGCTATTTCTTTATATTTCTGTTTACTGGTGAGGTAGTTAACTTTTTTAGTATAAATATTATATTTGACTTCCAATCAAATGATCCTTCTCAAGGAAAAAGTAATATATAAAATAATACTTTGTCTGATCCCCCCTTTTGTATTAACCTCAGCCTTAATATTTATTTGTTTATATGTTAGAAAAAAAGGAATAATAAACCGAGAAAAAATATCCCCATTCGAATGTGGATTTGACCCAAAAAGATCACCACGATCTCCTTTTTCGTCCCAATTCTTTTTAATCGCAGTATTATTTTTAATTTTTGATATTGAAATTGTTATTATTTTACCTATAGTTACTACTATAAAAACAAGATATATAAGATCTTGAATAATCACAAGAACAACTTTGTTATTTATTCTCTTAGTCGGTCTATACCACGAATGAAAAAATGGTATCTTAGAATGATCTAATTAGGGGGGTGTAGTTAAAAATAACACTTAATTTGCAATTAAGAAGTGCTCAAGTAGCCTCCCTCACCAAGCAATGTAGTATAAATTACATTTAGTTTCGACCTAAAAATAAGGGTCATTAACCCCTTGCTTTTAACTAAAGCCAAAATAGAGGCTTTTCATTGTTAATGAAAAAAATGGGGACCCCCCTAGTTAAAAGAGAATGATGATCTAAAAGAAGCTGCTAACTATCTTTTAAAGCGGTTAAATTCCGTTTTTCTCTTATTTATATAGTTTAATAAAAACATTTCATTTTCAATGAAAAAAAGAGTTATACTCTATAAATACATCAAAAAGGGCAACCTATCCAGATATCTTCAATATCATGCTTTAACCTTAAGCTATTTTGATAAAGTATTATTATAAAAATAATAAAAACATAAGACAATATACACAGCTTAATCGTGTTTCTTCTGAAAACTTCTAAAATAATAGATACACGCTTAGAAAATCTAAAAATAGATTTCGAGAATAAATACTCAGACCACCCAGAGTCTAAGATTTTAGTGTAAAAAGAAGAAGATTGAATGAAAGAAGTATATATTATTATAGTTCTAATTTTCGGTATAAATCATATGCCCCCCAGAAAGAAAAGAGGTAGAGATAGGTAAGATACCCTGGCATCAAAATGAATAAATATAAACCCTATTACTGAACCTAACAAAACAAAAAAAAACGGAGCTATTTTTAAAGCTAAGGGAAGCAAAATAAAAAAAGGGGTAACAAATATAAATAATGATAGGCCAAAGCCTAGAAAAATAGAAAAAAATACTAAAACAAACATAGGGGCAATTATATAGAAATCTTCATTATAATTTTGGCAAACATAAACCCCCCCAGGGTTGTAACCTATATATATTATTAAGCGAAGTCTATAAGAAGCAGTAAATATAACAGAAAAAAGAAAGAGAAAAAGAAATCCTGCCCCAAAAGATTCTATTGAAAACAACTCCAAAACTAAATCCCTGGAATAAAATCCTGATAAAAAAGGTAAACCACATAAAGAAAATCTAGAAATAAAAAAACAAGAAAAAGTATAAGGTAAAACTACTGACACTCCCCCCATGTCACGAATATCTTGAGAATTATTTATTCTATGAATAACTAGCCCTGCACAAAGAAATAACAGAGCCTTAAAAAAAGCATGACAAACTATATGAAAAAAAGCCACTTGAGGGTACCCAAAAAATAAAATAGTTATTATTAAACCCAATTGTCTAAGAGTAGACAAAGCAATAATTTTTTTCAAGTCAAATTCAAAATTAGCCCCTAAGCCAGATATTAATATTGTCAAGCAAGAAATAATTATAAAATAAGTCATATCTATATTATACAAAAAAGGGCTAAATCGAATAAGTAAATAAACACCTGCTGTAACTAAAGTAGAAGAATGAACTAAAGCAGAAACCGGTGTTGGAGCAGCTATAGCTGCGGGCAGCCATGAAGAAAAAGGAATTTGGGCACTTTTAGTAAAACCTGCTAAAATAATTAATAAAATAATTAATGATATATCCCGATAAAAAAAACTTATATAATAAATATAATTCCACCCCCCGAAATTTAATATCCAAGCAATAACTATTAAAATTGCAACATCTCCTATACGATTAGTTAATAATGTTAACATGCCTGAATTATAAGAATTAGAATTTTGGAAAAAAATTACCAAACAATAAGAAACCAGACCTAAACCATCTCAGCCAAGCAAAATACTAATTATATTAGGTCTAATAATCAAAAGTATCATAGAGATAATGAAAAAAGTCAAAATAAAAAGAAATCGGGCGCTAAATTGATCAGAAGATATATATCTGTATCTATAAAAAATTACAGAAGAAGAGATCAAAAAAACACACCCTATAAAAATTATAGACATATTATCAAGCAAAACACTTATTCTAATATTGGATCTCGAAAGAGAAAGAATTTCCCAATCTAAAAAAAAAATAATATCAAATTTTAATAATAAAAGCCCTGCCAGTAAGCTCAATAAACTTAAAAAAAATAAAAAAAAAGAAACAATTAAATAAATATAATTAACCACAATGGCTTAAAGCTATAACAAACACCAATAATTCCACAAATTACTATTCTAAATAAACTATTTAAGCAAGCAAATAAAGTAATAAAATCAACCTTAAAAACTAATAGGTTTAAAGGAATCAGGTGTATAAATAACACAAAAAATTCAATATATAGCCCCGAGTTAAAAGGATAAAACCCTGTAAAAATTGAACCGTGACTAACAGAAGAATATAAATATATAGAATAAACACAAGAAAAAAAAGATACTAGCCCTAAAAAAAACATAGAAAATCCAAATCAAGAAACTAAAGAATTAATTAATATAATTTCCCCTAATAAATTCAAAGAAGGTGGTCTTGCCATATTATTAATACTAAGTATAAACCAAAACAAACACATACTTGGCATATATGTCAGAAGACCCTTATTTAAAAAAAGGCAACGTGAACTTGTACGTTCGTATATTACTCTAGTTATATAAAAAAGCCCAGATGAACACAACCCGTGACCTAGTATTAATACCAACGAGCCCACAAACCCCCAATAATTAAAAGTTATAATACCACAAATAACTAACCCCATATGAACAACAGAAGAATATGCAATTAAAGACTTAATATCTACCTGAAAGAGACAAACCAGTCTAATCAAAAATATACCAACAAAACTGATACTAATAATAAACAAATTTAATTTATTTAACCCAATAAATATATTAAACACCCGTAAAAGACCATAACCCCCTAATTTAAGCAAAACACCTGCTAAAATTATCGAGCCAAAAACCGGTGCCTCAACATGAGCTTTGGGGAGCCAAAAATGTATAAAAGCCATAGGTATTTTAACAAGAAAGGCCAAAAGTATTGAAAGGTATAAATAGATATTTATATCAAGATGAGGTAAGAAATAAAATAAACTTCTAATCTCATAATTTAAATAAAATAAGCCTAAAAGCATAGGCAATGAATAAAACAAAGTATAAAAGAGTATATAATAACCAGCCGACAATCGCTCAGGCTGATACCCTCACCCAAAAATTAAGAACAAAGTTGGAATTAATCTACACTCAAAAAAAATATAATATAAAAAAAATCTATTAACAGAAAAAGACAGAATTAAAGCACCCAACAAAAATAATTGGCATAAAATTAATTCATTAAAATAAAAACGGGTATTATAGTAACTAAATCTTGATAAAATTATTAACCCTAAAAGTCATAAAGAAAGAAGCAACAACGAAAAAGAAAGAACATCCTGACCTAAAAAATAAGATAAACTTCTAAAAAAATAGTTTAAGGGAAAAAAAGTGTATAAAAAAAAGCCAATAAGAAAAACCAACTGTACTCATATATAATAAGGAAAAAATAACATAAAAATTATCATAAAGAAAACTGTAAAAATCAACTCTATCATTTTTTAACATTTAAATTAGAAATTAAGTCATTACCATGGCACCGAATTATACTAACTAAAATAGACAGCCCTAAAACTGCCTCGCAGACCATAAAACCCAAAAACATGAGAATTATGTAAAAATCCCCCTGATATTCAAAAAGAAAAAATATAAATATTATAAATAATCCTAGACCAATATAATCCAATCTCAACAAAGCCAAAAGAATATGCCTTCGAGAGGAAGAATAAACAACCAAGCCGGTCAAAAAAATAAATAAAATAAAATTATTTGTATTTAGATAATTAATAAGTTTTAGTAGTTTAAAAAAATAATGGTCTTGTAAACCATAGACAGCATTCAGCTCTAAAACTTCAACAAGAAGGTAAACTCATCATTAATCTCCAAAATTAATATTTTTAATAAACTACTTGTTGGATGGTATTAATATTATCAACCATAGTGGCAATCAATATAATTTTTTTCTTTACAAAACACCCCATAAGCATAGGGTTCACTCTAATTATCCAGACCATTAACATTTCACTCCTAACTGGAATAATAACAAAAACTTTCTGAGTATCCTATATTATAATTATTACTATCTTAAGAGGTATGCTAGTCCTATTTATTTATATAGCCAGAATTGCTTCAAATGAAAAATTTAAAAATAATAAAAAAATCTGATTAACAGCCCTAAGAACATTGGCGGTTATTATAATCCCTCAATATATTAATAAAACCTATATTTTACAAATCTACAAAAGAAATTTTAATTTGGTTGAAATAAATAAATCAAAAAGAATCATTTTTTTAAATAAACTTTTTTCTTTAGAAAATATATATTTAACAACAATACTAATTATATATCTATTTTTCACTATAATCGTAGCAAGATTTATCATTAATATTCATGAAGGGCCCTTACGACAAAAATTTTAATTCTTATGAACAAACCCTTACGAAAAACACACCCATTAATTAAAATTATAAATGGTTCCTTGATCGATTTACCAAGACCGTCAAATATCTCCCTGTGATGAAATTTTGGGTCATTATTAGGAATATGTTTAATAATTCAAATTATTACTGGAATTTTCCTTTCAATACATTATACAGCCAGAATTGAAATAGCATTTAATAGAATTATACACATTACTCGGGATGTAAACAATGGGTGACTTATACGAAATTTACATGCAAATGGAGCATCAATATTTTTTATTTGTCTGTATCTTCATGTAGGGCGAGGAATTTACTATAATTCTCATAAACTTATAATAACTTGAGTAAGAGGAGTTACACTACTACTAATAGTAATAGCAACTGCCTTTTTAGGCTATGTACTACCCTGAGGTCAAATATCACTTTGAGGGGCAACCGTTATTACTAATCTACTCTCAGCACTTCCGTATCTAGGAAGTGATTTAGTAAAATGATTATGAGGAGGGTTTTCTGTAGATAACGCAACATTAATACGATTCTTTTCACTACATTTTCTCTTGCCCTTCGTAATTGCAGCTATAGTAATAATCCATTTATTATTCTTACACCAAAGAGGGTCAAATAACCCACTTGGATTAAACAGAAACTACGATAAAATTCCATTCCACCCATACTTTAGAATCAAAGACTACACAGGAATAATAATTGCCCTATTTACATATATCATGTTAAGATTATGGGAGCCTCAATTATTAGGAGACCCAGAAAACTTTATCCCAGCGAACCCCCTCGTAACCCCCGTTCACATTCAGCCAGAATGATATTTTTTATTTGCATACGCAATCCTACGATCTATTCCCAACAAGCTAGGAGGGGTGATTGCTATAATTGCATCAATTACTATTATCTTAGTCTTACCGCTCACTAACAAGCCCAAATTTCAGAGAACAAACTTTTACCCATTAAATAAAATTATATTTTGAACATTTTTCACCAACTTCATTTTACTGACATGAATTGGAGCCCGGCCAGTAGAAGAGCCCTACATTATTATAGGCCAATTACTAACAGTATCTTATTTTAGATACTTTATAATTAATCCTATTTTAATCAAATACTGAGATAAAAATCTATAGTTTTAGTTTATAAGCTTATAAAAGCATGTATTTTGAAAATACAAGAAGGGGGGAGGATCCCCCATAGACTTCACTTAAAAAAGTGAAATTAATTATGTAGAAATAAACCCCAATAAAAAAAATAAGATAATTAAGAGCAAAAGGTAAAAAAACCTTCCAAGAAAGATATATCAATTTATCATAACGGAAACGTGGTAAAGTGCCACGAACCCAAATAAATATAAATATTAAAAAAACCCACTTGATATAAAAATAAACACTATAAAAATCCCCCCCTATAAATATTAAAACAGTTAACATTGACATAAAAATAATATTTATATATTCTGATAAAAAAATAAAAGCAAAAGAGCCTCTTCTGTATTCAACATTAAATCCAGAAACCAGCTCAGACTCACCCTCCGCAAAATCAAAAGGAGCACGATTTGTTTCAGCTAAACAACAACTAAATCAACAAAAAAAAAGAGGAAAAGAAAAAAAAATAAATCATATACCCTGCTGATAAATTATAAAATTATAAAAATCATAGCCATAAGTATAAATTATTAGCCCTATAATAATCAATATTATTCTTACTTCGTAAGAAATAGTTTGAGCAACAGCACGAAGACCTCCTAATAAAGAATAGAGGGAATTTGATGATCAACCACATAGTATCACACCGTACACACCTAACCCAGTACAACACATGAAAAACAAGATTCTGTAGTCAAAAAGAATTATATTAAATATACTTGGAAGAGACAGTCATAAAAAAAAAGAAAGAATCAATATGATAATAGGGGTAAAATAATAAATTAAAAAATTAGAAGAAAGTGGGTAAGTCTGCTCCTTAAAAAACAATTTAATTGCATCAGAAAAAGGCTGAAGCAACCCTATATAACCAACCTTATTAGGGCCTTTTCGTAACTGGATATAACCCAAAACCCTACGCTCAAGTAAAGTTAAAAAAGCTACTGAAACAAAAACAAAAACTATAAGAATAAAAAAATTTAATATATAAATTACTGCTTGTAATAAAAATTACATAATTAAATTCTAAATTTAATACATTTTTCTGCCAAAACAGTAATAAATATTATAAAAACCTGGTCCTTTCGTACTAAGATTTTTTAGAATATTAAGGATAGAAACCAACCTGGCTCACGCCGGTCTGAACTCAGATCATGTAAAAATTTAAAGGTCGAACAGACCTAGTTTATGAAATTCTACCCCCATAACTTATTTTAATCCAACATCGAGGTCGCAAACTATTTCTTCGATAAGAACTCTAAAAAATAATAACGCTGTTATCCCTAAGGTAACTTAATCTAATAATCCAAAATTTAGGATCAAAAACATATATAAATGCCATAATAATAAAAAAGTTTTTAGTTTTTTTCTGTCACCCCAACAAAATAATAATAATATATTTATAATTTAAAAATCTAATAATAATAAATACACCACCATATAAAGTTCTATAGGGTCTTCTCGTCCTACAATAACATTTAAGCTTTTTTACTTAAAAATCAACTTATTCTAAATATGAGAAAGAAAGAATATTTTTCATCAAACCCTTCATTCCAGTCCACAATTAAAAGACAAATGATTATGCTACCTTTGTACAGTCAAAATACTGCAGCTATTAAATAAAATAATCATTGAGCAGGCCTGACCTTATATAAAAACAAAAGGACATGTTTTTGATAAACAGGTGAAAATAAAAATTGCCGAATTACTGTCTCATAAATATAAAAATACTAATTTTATCATTATAAATTTAAATGCAAAATTAATTTAAAATTATTAATATAGATCTAATAAAAAATTAAAAAAACAAAAAATAAATAATAATTTTAACAAAATAATAGATGGCTATTATTAAGCCTACAATAAATTAAAATAACCTGTGATATAGAAAATATAAAAAGATTATCCCTCTTATATTTTAATTAAGCAAAAATTAAGAACAAATTTTATAACTTAATTATGTATTAAACACATTTCTTAATAAACCAGATATACACTAAATGAATAGAATATCTCCCCTATCTAAAAATTAATAATAATGATGACACATTAAACCAAATTTCTAAATATCTCTTAGTGTTTCGGGAAAATAAAAATAAATTAAAAATTTAGATAAACCCTGATACAAAAGGTACAAAAACTATATTTACTTTTAATTAAATAATCAAATGACTTTACAGGCCTAATCAACAAAATTATTTTTTTTTCAAAAAAATACTAAAATTAAAATTATTTTTTTCAAAGAAAAAAAATAAATATTTTTTAATAAGACAATTATCAAGCTAGGCTCAAGAGCCTACTTATTGGTGTAAGCAATAATACTATAATATTAGTTATAGCTTGCATTCTAGGACTACCTTCCGGTAGCCCTACTTTGTTACGACTTATCTCAGGTAAAAATGAGAGCGACGGGCGATATGTGCTTAATTTATAACAAAATCAATATCCCAATATAGAGACATTTACTGTCAAATCCATATTCAAATAGGTTTCCATAATATCATCCTCTTTTAATAAAAATGTAGCCCATCATTTCTTAAATATTACTAAACCTTGACCTAATATTGAGAAATAAAATTCTTAATGAAAATCCCTTCTAAAGACATTCTGTAATAGCGGTATATAAGCTAAAATTAAGTAGAATAAATTGTGGATTATCAATTACAAGACAGGCTCCTCTGAAAAGCTAAATTACCGCCAAATTCTTTAATTTTAAAGATCAATTCTATTAATAATCTGGTTAAAAATTTACAGGAGAAATAATA
Source organism: Tupiocoris notatus (assembly GCA_037159825.1). Lineage (NCBI taxonomy): Eukaryota > Metazoa > Arthropoda > Insecta > Hemiptera > Miridae > Tupiocoris > Tupiocoris notatus. The sequence continues at coordinate 28,267 of JASJUZ010000707.1, read as the reverse complement.
GGGTATCTAATCCTAGTTTAAGCCCAACTTTCATATTCTATAACAAATCAAAATAAAAACATAATAATTATTCCACTAAATATTATATAATATATTTTACCTAAATAAAGTTTAATATAAACCAAAAAATATTAATTGTTATAATTGTATAACCGCAACTGCTGGCACAATTTTAGTTATAACTCTTATCTTAGCTAAAAATCAATCCCTTGATCATCTTAAACTTCAAAGACTAAAAATAAAATAAAATATTATTTTTTAAATAATAAAATCATCCCAACAAAATTTATATGACAAACTTAAATACATTAATATAGAATACTTAAATTAAATATAATTAAATGGCAAAATAAATAAAAAAGGGGGGCATTACCTAATATACAGGTATCCTCCCCCCTCCTCCGGAGTCCTCCGGATTTAGTATTTTCACTAAATCTTATCTATTTATTACATATATTGTACTATTACTAATATATTCTACGAATATATTATCCATGGATTGCTGCAAGCAATCTTAACAGATAAAAATATGATTTTTACTAAACTCTCTTATAATAAGAGATTTTCTAGATTTATGTTTAAATGCTATTTAGGTGGTTTAACCTATAATTATATTAGATATACTTTGAGTTTCATATTCTTTTGAAATACTTTCATACCTATACTTATACCAAGTTTATTAAGTTAACTTCATATCTTATTTTAGGGGGTTTATCTTAAATCCGGGATTTGGGGGAATTTATTTCCTTAAATACTTACATTTCTTTTTCTTTTCTTCTTTATTAGTCTTACAGTCTCTAGTTTCTTTCTTACCTACCTTCTTGTCTCACCATATTTACTTTACTATGGGTGGGGGTGTAGTTAATTAGGTTACTCCCTGGCATACATTGGGCCCGGACATGTTTTCTTTATTATAATAATATAATAAAAATTTGAAGCCACCTCTCTATAACCTCAAAATAAATTCTATTGTTTAGCAACTAACTCTCTATTTAATTGCTAGACTATAAAAATTTTTTATTATATCAAATATTATTTAAAGCGGGAGAACAATATATCTATTGTAATTATTAATTCAATATATTATTGTAATTTCCCTAATAAATATTTTTAAAACATAATTTATATAATTAAATATTATTTAAAGCGGGAGAACAATATATCTATTGTAATTATTAATTCAATATATTATTGTAATTTCCCTAATAAATATTTTTAAAACATAATTTATATAATTAAATATTATTTAAAGCGGGAGAACAATATATCTATTGTAATTATTAATTCAATATATTATTGTAATTTCCCTAATAAATATTTTTAAAACATAATTTATATAATTAAATATTATTTAAAGCGGGAGAACAATATATCTATTGTAATTATTAATTCAATATATTATTGTAATTTCCCTAATAAATATTTTTAAAACATAATTTATATAATTAAATATTATTTAAAGCGGGAGAACAATATATCTATTGTAATTATTAATTCAATATATTATTGTAATTTCCCTAATAAATATTTTTAAAACATAATTTATATAATTAAATATTATTTAAAGCGGGAGAACAATATTTATTATAATATGTCTATCTCTCTATAGGTATATTGTAAATTATTAAATATTTATTATAATATGTCTATCTCTCTATAGATATATTGTAAATTATTAAATATTTATTATAATATGCCTATCTCTCTATAGATATATTGTAAATTATTAAATATTTATTATAATATGCCTATCTCTCTATAGATATATTGTAAATTATTAAATATTTATTATAATATGCCTATCTCTCTATAGATATATTGTAAATTATTAAATATTTATTATAATATGCCTATCTCTCTATAGGTATATTGTAAATTATTAAATATTTATTATAAATTCCAAACTGTGTATAAAAATAGGTAGAAATTAGATTATTGTCCCCCCGTTTATTTTTATTTTAATATATTAAATATTTATTATAATATGCCTATCTCTCTATAGGTATATTGTAAATTATTAAATATTTATTATAATATGTCTATCTCTCTATAGGTATATTGTAAATTATTAAATATTTATTATAAATTCCAAACTGTGTATAAAAATAGGTAGAAATTAGATTATTGTCCCCCCGTTTATTTTTATTTTAATATATTAAATATTTATTATAATATGTCTATCTCTCTATAGATATATTGTAAATTATTAAATATTTATTATAATATGTCTATCTCTCTATAGATATATTGTAAATTATTAAATATTTATTATAATATGCCTATCTCTCTATAGGTATATTGTAAATTATTAAATATTTATTATAATATGTCTATCTCTCTATAGATATATTGTAAATTATTAAATATTTATTATAATATGTCTATCTCTCTATAGATATATTGTAAATTATTAAATATTTATTATAATATGCCTATCTCTCTATAGGTATATTGTAAATTATTAAATATTTATTATAAATTCCAAACTGTGTATAAAAATAGGTAGAAATTAGATTATTGTCCCCCCGTTTATTTTTATTTTAATATATTAAATATTTATTATAATATGTCTATCTCTCTATAGATATATTGTAAATTATTAAATATTTATTATAATATGTCTATCTCTCTATAGATATATTGTAAATTATTAAATATTTATTATAATATGCCTATCTCTCTATAGGTATATTGTAAATTATTAAATATTTATTATAATATGTCTATCTCTCTATAGATATATTGTAAATTATTAAATATTTATTATAATATGCCTATCTCTCTATAGGTATATTGTAAATTATTAAATATTTATTATAATATGTCTATCTCTCTATAGATATATTGTAAATTATTAAATATTTATTATAATATGCCTATCTCTCTATAGGTATATTGTAAATTATTAAATATTTATTATAAATTCCAAACTGTGTATAAAAATAGGTAGAAATTAGATTATTGTCCCCCCGTTTATTTTTATTTTAATATATTAAATATTTATTATAATATGTCTATCTCTCTATAGATATATTGTAAATTATTAAATATTTATTATAATATGTCTATCTCTCTATAGATATATTGTAAATTATTAAATATTTATTATAATATGTCTATCTCTCTATAGATATATTGTAAATTATTAAATATTTATTATAATATGCCTATCTCTCTATAGGTATATTGTAAATTATTAAATATTTATTATAATATGTCTATCTCTCTATAGATATATTGTAAATTATTAAATATTTATTATAATATGCCTATCTCTCTATAGGTATATTGTAAATTATTAAATATTTATTATAAATTCCAAACTGTGTATAAAAATAGGTAGAAATTAGATTATTGTCCCCCCGTTTATTTTTATTTTAATATATTAAATATTTATTATAATATGTCTATCTCTCTATAGATATATTGTAAATTATTAAATATTTATTATAATATGTCTATCTCTCTATAGATATATTGTAAATTATTAAATATTTATTATAATATGTCTATCTCTCTATAGATATATTGTAAATTATTAAATATTTATTATAATATGCCTATCTCTCTATAGGTATATTGTAAATTATTAAATATTTATTATAATATGTCTATCTCTCTATAGATATATTGTAAATTATTAAATATTTATTATAATATGCCTATCTCTCTATAGGTATATTGTAAATTATTAAATATTTATTATAAATTCCAAACTGTGTATAAAAATAGGTAGAAATTAGATTATTGTCCCCCCGTTTATTTTTTTAAAAGTAAGGTGCCTGATAAAAGGGATGTCTTGATAGGACATATCATGCGTAGCACGCTCTTACTAATTATATCTATAGAATTAAACTAATCCTTAGAATTCAAAATTCTATGTGCACCATACACCAAGATATAAAAAGATAAGCTAAAAAAGCTATTAGGTTCATACCCTAAGTATAGAAGTACTAGCCTTCTTCTTTTTAATTAAAAAAAATTCAACAAAAATAATTTGTTTTTGTATTATAATTATTAGAACAATTATAGTAACAACATCAAATAATTGAATCAACATATGGTTAGGTCTAGAAATAAACCTAATAGCCTTTGCCCCATTAATATATGAGTATAAAAACAACTTTCTAGCTCAAGCTAGAATAAGATACTTTCTTATCCAAAGAATAGCATCCGTAATTTTTTTAATAGTAATCTTACAAAAAAGATCAAACTTCACAAGATTGCCCGACAATTATGCTCATAATATCATTATAATTAGAATAATAATGAAGTCAGGATTACCACCATTCCAATCCTGAATGCCCCAAGTAATAGAAAATATTAAATGAGAAACTATATTTATTATAATAACATGACAAAAAATTGCCCCATTTTACATCATATCAATACTAAAAATAACAACAATTAGATCTATTTTAATTATCGCCTCCATTATGGGAGGGGCTTTAATAGGCTTAAACCAAACTTCTATGCGTAAAATTATAGCATATTCTTCTATAACCCATGGAGGTTGAATTATAGCTTCAATAAAAACTTCTTCTAAGATCTGAGTGTCTTATATAATATTATATAGAATAATTATAATTATATTATGCTCATTTTGTGCGATTAAAAATATTATTAATATTAATCAAATAAGATTATTTAACATTAAATTAAGTGAAAAGATAATTTTAATTATATTAATACTAAGAATAGGGGGATTACCACCCTTTATAGGATTTATCCCTAAATGAATAGTACTAAATGAATTAGTTAATTCTAAGGAAAGAATAATAATCTTACTAATATTATTAATAAACCTAATTACTTTGTTTTACTATATTCGGATAACAACCTCCCTGAACTTATTAGTAAACACCTCGCAAAAATGAATAATCCCCCTAAAACCATATAAAAACCTTAACTATATAATAATTGTTAATATCCTAACACCTGTATTAATTCTAATTATCAACTTTGATTAAAGCCTTAAGTTAAAAAAACTATTAACCTTCAAAGTTAAAATTATAAATAATTATAGGCTTTAGCAGAAAACTGCAACTTTAATTTTGCAAACTAAAATCATCATTTGAATATAAAGCCAAATATGAAAAGAGGGTATTACCCATAAATAAATTTACAATTTACAACCTATAATTCAGCCACCTTTTCATGAATAAATGATTATTTTCAACTAACCATAAAGACATCGGTACTTTATATTTTATATTAGGAATGTGGGCCGGTATATTAGGAACATCTCTCAGATGAATTATTCGTATTGAACTAGGAAGACCGGGTTCATTTATTGGTAATGATCAGACCTACAATGTTGTAGTAACTGCACATGCATTTATTATAATTTTTTTCATAGTTATACCGATCATAATCGGGGGGTTTGGAAACTGACTAGTTCCATTAATAATCGGGGCTCCCGATATGGCTTTCCCTCGAATAAATAATATAAGATTTTGACTTCTTCCTCCTTCTATCACACTTTTACTAATAAGAAGAATAGTAGAAACAGGTGCCGGTACAGGCTGGACTGTTTACCCTCCCTTATCAAATAATATTAGCCACAGAGGGGCTTCCGTTGATTTAGCAATTTTCTCACTCCATTTGGCCGGAGTGTCCTCAATCCTGGGGGCAATTAATTTTATTTCAACAATTACTAACATACGACCCGAGGGTATAAGATCAGAACGAATTCCATTATTTGTATGATCCGTAATAGTAACAGCTATTTTATTACTTCTATCATTGCCAGTATTAGCTGGTGCCATCACTATACTTTTAACAGACCGGAACTTTAATACATCATTTTTCGACCCCTCGGGGGGAGGAGACCCTGTACTTTATCAACACCTATTTTGATTTTTTGGTCACCCCGAAGTTTATATTTTAATTCTCCCAGGATTTGGGTTAATTTCACATATTTTAACACAAGAAAGTGGTAAAAATGAAACTTTCGGATCCCTGGGGATAATTTATGCAATAATGACAATTGGACTACTCGGGTTTATTGTCTGAGCCCCAGAAAAAACTAGTTAAAACTAGTTAACTAGAACTAACTAGTATAGTTACTAGTTAGGCTCAGGCACTGTCCTTCCGCGTAAAGTTATTTCCAGCGTTTTTCTGTTTGTGGGTCTCGTGGCTTGAGAAAGTTCTAATTTTTCATGATTCTGATTGAGATCATTATGGGTAGGATTTTACATGACTTTACTAATTTTCAAGATTGGTTGAAATTATTTTCATGATTGTCCTTAGTCTACTAACTTTAGTATGCCTCTCATATTATACTCCTTGATATTTTATATTGTTTTGGTATATGTTTTGGACAACTGAAACATAAAAGTACTGTGTGATCTAAGCGTACCAATTTTGTTTACATAGGACATCACGGAGACAATGGGGCTTCCATAGCAGATATTATTCTACCAGGAGCTGCATACACAGAGAAACAAGCAACCTACGTGAATATGGAAGGGCGAGCTCAGCAGACCCTGGTCGCTGTGTCACCTCCTGGAATGGCGCGTGAAGATTGGAAGATCATTAGGGCACTTTCGGAGGTTCGCTCTGTTTAATTTTGCATTTTTCTGGGCTGTAACAGAGACTTCTTTTATAGGCCTTCGTAACTGCTGGTTATACTTTATTGTTCAATATCAAAGAAGTCCCTCTGCAATGTGAGCGTGAGTTATTTGATCGTCATTACGGTCCTTAAGTGTATGTATTTAATTTGATGTGCAGATTCTTGGAGTGAAACTTCCATATGACAACTTAAATGAGGTACGAGGACGGTTAGAAGAAGTATCACCTAATCTTACTAAGTATGGCCATGTGGAGGATGCCAACTACTTTGTTCAAGCTGTAGAACTAGCCAAGGTAAAAACATTTATTGGTTATCATCATAGCCTGAAACGACGCTTGCTGTTTCGAAAATGTCATTAAATGCAATCTATTTTGCAATTTTATTGCAACGACACCTTTTAGGTGTCACCAGCCCATAAGTGTCATTCACTCATCGTTACAAACATTTTAAAAAACCCCAGCATTCAAATATATTGATTTTGGAGCCATTGGAAGATACCCATAAAAGCTTATAACATGGAACTACACGCTGTGTGGGAAAAAGATCAAAATGAAATCATCTGACAGAAAGCCATGAAGAACATTAATTTCTAGGCTTTGAAAGATCCAAAATTTGAATTGTATGGCTGGTAAAAATCACAATAATTGCCATGGAGTAATGGTTCAATTCATAATTATACCTCTGAAGCAGTGTGTGTTAGGTATTGACATTTCGATCACATAAATGTCTTATTTGCACTGGTGGAATAGTTTCTGAAAATATTTAATCGAATTTCAAGAATTTTTTAGGGAGATATATGGCAATATTTTTCACTTTGACCATAGGAAAACGGACGCGTTTTTGGCATGTTGTCATCGTTCATAATGTTGGATCCGTTCAATTCGAGATGAAAACCGATTATAATCATAATATATTATCATTTCTGCACAACAATATAGTCATGTGAAATCAAGCGTGACTCCCCGCCGTTGACGAATATTCTTAGACCTTGAGAGTTCATATAATTTTTGCGGCTGAAAAGCATTCTAGATGCAGTCTTTTGAGAACGAGGAAGTGCGGTACTTGACATTACCAATAAACATTTATCGTCCTTCACCAGCCAAACAAAACATTTCATGACTTCTTAAATGTTAAAATATATTGACCTTTAGGGAATGTGAATACTTCAAACACAAAAAATGACTAGATGGCACGGATGTACATTGTTTGACCCTAGCGATGTGGATCAGGCGTGATTCGCTCACCATTATAAACTAAAAACACCTTTAGCGTCAATACTTATATTGATTTTTGCAGCCTGTAAAATTTCTAACTGCGAAAAAACAGCATACTCGGCATAATGTGTGTGATCAAAACTATAAAAAACACGTTTTGTGAACATGGTAAAAATTAGGCATATTTAAAGCAATGAGACCCGAAAATACAATGGCGCTCGAATGAAATAGCGTCAAATATATTCATTTTTGCGGTCCATAAAAATCAAAATGTAGTCAATATGCTAATACGCGGAAGTACTGTATGTGACCCCCTTGATAAAAATCAAGCATCGTTCAATCGCCGTCCCAAACATTTCAAGACCTGAACTTTCAAAAACAATGAGTCGTAAAAGAAAGAAATGCGACAGGTATTTTTTTATTGTTTTAAGTTGCCCTAGTCTGCTAATGCGATGGTTATCTAGTTTAATGACGGTGATGATATTTCATCCCCAGGCCCATTACCACACGCATGTCTGACGAAGGATCGGCGCAGATCCGAAATGCATAATAATGCGGAGATTCAGGATCAGTATGGTGAGCTTTAATTTTCCGACCAGCTTACCTAACAGGTAGCGAATTCAGCACGCTGGGCCATCAACTCTCAACTTAAGCAATAGCGTACCCAGCTACCAACCTTACATACTAACCATAATATTTCAGCGTCATTCTAATTTCAAAATGTCATTCGAAAGTAATTATCAAAAACTAGAATATTTAAAACATAACCCACACCATCATGTACCTTGGTAAATGATGGTGGCATCAGGAGGTAGGTCACTTCTGCTAATTGTCCCTTCATCAGCTCCAAGAAGAAAGACGACTTTAGGAGACGACTCACGAATTGCAGCAACTCCTGCTTTGTATCCAAGATCCAGAGCGGCCACTTGGGCAGCAACATTTTGCAAAACGTTCAGCACTCTCCATTTAGAACCGTCCTAGTTAGGAAAAATTGAGCGTTAAAGCAAAACATTTTTCACAGAAAAAAAATTATGATTCGTTTAATTTTAATCATTTTATTTTAATTACTGGGCCTAATTTTTAAAACTTTTATATAGAAGATGTTTCCAGAAGAGGCCCAGAGTGGCGGAAGCGCTAGAAGAAATATAAAAACAAAATATGAGATAACGTCGCAATCAATATCTCTACCTCAACCCCATGTCGAAAAAATTATGAGTGATTTAGCAAGAAACTTTATCCATATAATTATAAGAGTATGTTCAACTTTTCTAATATTTTAGAGGTAGGCGTTAAATATCACATTGCACAAAGTAAATCTATTTTTTTAACCAACTTCAAACAAGGAGGAGTTTACTATAGTTGACTTGCGGGGTTTTTTTTTCGGTATGTGTTGTCCACTGGCGTTCAGCTCCTGTACGTCCGATCGGGTTACTTTTTTTTTGTTTGAAAGGGTTCCTATTATGGTGTCCCATAATTTTTTCAATTGAGTCCATCCAGTAGTTACGTCTCCAGACGCGGTGAAACGCCGGAAAACGTGATTTTCGCAAAAAAAGGAAGTTTTGACTTTGCAAGCTTATAACTTCTAGAATACTTGTTCGATTGTTTTGTTTCTGGTGTCATTTTGTTCATAATTTATCTGCCTACAAGGGCCCAGCTCCAATTTTCGTTCGGCATTCTCATATGGCGTGTAGAGAAGAAAGTGGAACAAAAAACGGGATGCAGATTTTCACTTTTTTGAGGTTTTTCGAGCACCGTTCCCAACCACGTTGAGAAAAAAAATATGAACACTATTGCACTTGAAAGCAATTAGCTAGAGCTTTCTAACGATGGTAAAAAATCAAGTTTAGGTGGCATAATAAGGGAGAATTGATGTTTTAATGGACCTGTGTTTGAGACCTCATAACTTTCAAACTAAAACTGTTTTTCCATAGTTTTTAAACTAATATTGTTCAAATTTGAGTCTAGTTTACGTGAACCAAATTTGGTATTGATTGGACTAAAATTAGATACTTCTTAGGCCGTATTCCATAAAAAAAAATTGTTTCAAAATCACGTTTTTTGGACTACTTATGCTTGTAGAAAACCAGTGGTGTGCATAGATCACACAGTACTTCCATGTTTGAGTCGGTAACTGGTATAACCAATTATAAAATCGAGAAAATCGTACAAAGGCCGAAACGTGACCATAGCGGTAAAGATCAGGCGTCATTCACTCGCCATTACAAATATTTAATACCTCTAGCGTCAAATGTATTGATTTTTGCACCCTGTAAAAAGCTCAACAGCGATAAACGGCGTAGGGCGGAAGTACGGTATGTGATCAAAACAAAACATGATCGTTGTTGGTCACATTTAAAGCAGAGACCCGAAATTTACAAGAGCGCTAGAATAAAATAACTGAAATCGCGTTTAACGAGGAAGTACTGCATGTGACCCCGATAATAAAAATCAAGCAAAATTCAACTGTTAAAAAGAAAAATTTAAAGTCAAAAGTATATTCACTCTTGTCGTCTATAAAAATCTCTAATGCAAAAAAACGGCATAAGGTGGAAGTACTGTGTGTTATCCAAACTATACAAAACAAGTTCTGTGAACGCGGTCAGAGTTGGTCAAATATATAGCAAAGAGCCCCAAAAAGTACAGTAACTGAAAATGCGTTTTGCGAGGAAGTACTGCAGGTGACCCCAATAATAAAAAACAAGCAATATTCAGCTGTCATATAGAAAATTTAAAGTCTAATGTATATTTTTTCTTGCGGTCTATTAAAATCTCAAAAGTTAAAAAATGGCATAAAGCGGAAGTACTGTGTGTTACCCAAACCATACAAAACAAGTTTTATGAACGACGTCAAAGTTGGTCATATTTATAGCAAAGAGACCCTAAAAGTACAATAACGCTTACTAAAATAACTGAAAATGGTTTTACGAGGAAGTACTGCAGGTGACCCCAATAATAAAAGTCAAGCAATATTAGGCTGTCATATAGGAAATTCAAAGTCTAATGTATATTCACTCTTGCAGTCTATTAAATCTCAAAAGTTAAAGAAAGGCATAATGCGGAAGTACTGTGTGTTATCCAAACTATGCAAAACAAGTTTTGTGAACGAGGTCAAAGTTGGTCATATTTAAAGCAAAGAAACCCAAAAAATACAAATTAAACAACTGAAAATGCGTTTTACGAGGAGGTACTGCATGTGACCCCAATAATAAAAATCAAGCGATATTCAACTGTCATATAGAAAAATTTTAAGTCCTCCAGCGTTCAAATATATTCATTTTTGTGGTCTATAAAAATCAAAATGTAGCAAATGTGCAAATAACGCGGATGTACTGCATGTGACCCATTTGATAAAAATCAGGCATCATTCAATCGCCAACCCCAACATTTTAAGACCTCAAACATTCAAATACATTGAGTTTTGCGGCCTGTAAAAATCAAAATACAAAACATGCACTTGTGAAATCGTGAAAAACGCTCATAACGTGGAGGCATTGTATGTGACCCACTATACAAAAAATCTGGTGTTTTCTGCTTGCCATAACCGACATTTCAAGCCCTCAAACGTAGAAAAATATTGACTCTCATAGCCTGTAAAAATCGAAACAGAAAAAACTTTGAACGCTTATATCTCGGAAGTACTGTGTGTAATTCAAAATCCGGAAAAACCTAATTTTGCATAATCACTGGGAAAACATTCCCTGAAAAATTTCTATAAAAAATTGATCCCCCAAAAAAATCCCCCAGAAAAATTTATCAAATTTAATTTGTTTTTTTTTTACTCATCAAGGAATTTTTCAAATTCTTCTCTCAGCAAGTAAGTGGAACCTATGCGTGGGTAATTTGATATATGAGTGAGAGAACCTGTCAGTATTTAAATTGTCGAATATCTTTACCGTTTTGTTACAAAGTAGAGCTGTTGAAAAGTATCAATTAGAAAATATTTATTTACTTTTTTAATGCATAAAGTATGGTTTTTTGGGTCAATTTCAAGTTTGGGAAAGGGGGTGATTCGAGAGCTCTTGGAGCTATAAAAATCGTTCCATACTCGTTGGAATTGTCAAACACTCTCTTCAGTCGTACCGTTAGGCGAAAAAATTAGTTACGATGTGCAAACTAAGAAAAATATATACGATTAAAATTACAATAGTCACTACGGAGATTTTTTCGCGGCCTGTAAAAATTAAAATAAACAATACTCACTGATGAAATAGCGAGAAAAGCTCATATTTTGAGTGAGCCAATAAATGAAAAATCGAGCATCATCTGCTCGCCTCAATGAAAATTTAAGACCTTAACCTTTCAAATATAATGACCCTATGGCCTATAAAAAAAAATGAAAAAAAAAATCGAACGCGTACAACTCGGAAGTACTCTGTGTAATCCAATGGACCAAAGGACACAGCTAATTTTGCACATTCAATTGATCATTGGAAATCATTATCTGAATTTTTCATTGAATTTCATTAATTTTTCTCAGAAATACGGTAATTTTTGTCAGTTCTTGACCACGGACGCACGGACACTATTTTAGAAAGTGTTTCTGAACACTATGGCCATTTTAATCCAAATACACCTCTATTCTGAATTCGACTTTTCGGACGATCACAATACTTCATACGTATACATGGAAGTAAAATATCTATATTGTTATTGGGAAAAGGGGAAGATAATTTAGCTACTCTTTCTCCTTCTCTTTTCTTTCCTACTCTATCTCTTCCCCTCATACCAATGACAATTTGAACTACGCGGGAAACAAAATAATTTGAATTCCACGGAATTTTCTATATATTTGAGGGTTTGAGGGATTTTTTAGAAATCCTCTCAAAACCCTCCACTCCCAAACCCTTATGTCCTGAGCTATCTCGACTTTTTCAAACTCCAAAATCGTCAACGGTGGTAATTTGCATTATTTTTATTTTTCTTAATTATCTCATTAAAATGTAAATTATTTGCCGCTGAATGATACAGCTTAAGTGAGTAACGAGTATGCCAACCAGTATAGAAAGACTTTTATATCTCAAAAAACTCTCTTGCCAAATTTCTAAAAATCTCCATTTTTGGCGATTACGACGATTTATTGTTAGAATGAACCAAAATTCAATCATAGCTATGCAATTTCTCACATTCATCGAGAGAAGAAATGTTTGAAATTTCATTAGAATTGAATTGCTTTTTCACGAAGATGAACAACTTTACTTTTTGACTAAATACTACAACACTGCTCACACTTGTATACTCATCTCTTCTCATAATACCAGCAACAGATGCGGATTCAAAATGGAATAAACATCATAATTTATGATTTTTTTTCTCAAATTCGATTTTTAAATACCATCTCACTCATTACATAAACTTGGAAGAATAATTTTCCTTGATACAAAAATTAGGAAAATAATAATAGAGTGAGTAGGTAATGGTTTAACTCATTAGCGTTTCCTTTGACCGACCGTTTTACTGCGATTGTCTCCTCGTTCTGCTCGAGGAAGTAATTAATATTTTCATAGTAGATTCATAGAAAATTCAAACCTCGATAGACATCGGACGCTTTCTCCGTGCCTTTATTTTTGCCACCTTTTTCATCATTCTCGACGCATTCCGCGAGCGAATGAAAAGACTCGTCTTGGCGTACCTAATCGGTCTTCTTCGGTGTCGAGCTCAATCGCGCCAACCGAAGATGCGTCGGAGCATTCGGGCGAGCGGATGCAACAGAAGAATCTGATTGATTGAAACAAGCCTGGAAGGGAACGGGAGAGCTGCTGCGATTGGCCCGGTCGGCGCATGCGCCCTTCGGCACCACCTGCCGAACCGACTGGTGCCCTCCAAATACGAAAGAGACGCTTCGAAGCGACGCCGACGGGTTTCGCCCGACTCGATCGCAAATAAAGCTGGATTTTGTATACGTTGTATAAGTTGGCGAATGGCCGAAAAATTCACTCATTGCCGACCAAATGGAAATGCTCAGGGCTGGGCGAACTGAAAGTGCGCAATCCTAGGAAAGATTATTCTGGAAACGCACGACAGCGAAGTCGCATTAGTTTCACGTTAAATTAAGTTGGTAACCCTAAATTTGCGCTTTTTGCTTAATCATGGTTCTTTTCAGCTTTAGCACCGTCTTTAAACCTCTTCGTATCAATCATTTTCAACCAATAAATTTAATCAAGTCGTTTTTTTCAAATTAGTAGCACGTGTTCTCAAAGATTCTTTCTCCTTCAAAAAATTTTTTTTTTTAAATAGAACTTTATTGCATTAAATAATACAACAGTTTTGACAGTGATTTTTTTTTTGGTTGATTACAATATGAAACATGTGACGGAGTTACAGCCCATTGGCTGGCTCCCTTACAACTTAAATTCATGACTATTTATTAACTACTTAAGCACATAATGGAATATATAAATAAATAAATAAAGTATAATAAATAAATAAAGTACAATAAATAAATAAAAGTATAGTAAAGTATATAAATTAAAGTAAGTAGTTGGTAAAGTAGTATAGTAAATAAATAAAGTAAATAAATAAAAAATAAATTTTCGTTCTGAATATTATCCATGGTCATAGGCGTCGCGTGGACAGTTATTTTGGGGGGGCACAACATGCCAGGGATCAAAAATCTGGAATAATCTGATTCCATACAATGCTCAACAGAAATAGAAACTTTGTTGTGGGCGGTTAGTAGAAAGTGACCAAAGCAATAACAAATCCTTCATGAAAAATCATGAAGGAAACAATTTAATTCAATATTTTACTCATGATCGAAAGACGCTAAGAAGAGTAGAGAACAACGTATAAAAAAATTAAACCGAACTCAAAAATATTATCGTTAAAAAAATAAAATCACTGAAAAGAAGGGGAAAAACAGACGTTTCCCAACGTTACTGCAATTCAATCTTCAACTATATATTTTAAAGATTTTTATGATGATAATAATACTTGTGAGACGTTCTCAATATATTTTAGTAGTTACTCGTAATGATCTGACCACTTTCCCTATTTCAACTTCTTCAAACCATTTTCCAAACGATGAAACAACTTTCCTTTCACCTCTCACTCGTCTAGAATGGTCACTTTTTGGAGTCGGCAATATAAGTTTGGTTTACAATAATTAACTTCGTGATTTTACCATCCAAAAATTGTTGCCAGTTTAGTTCACGAGTTGTGAAACAATCTGCTTTGGGAGTAAATATTCATAAACATCTGTAAAATGGGTTTTAAGACAAGGCGGAAGTAGTTTTCGTGAAATTGAATTCGTTAAAAATCTACCGTTGGCTTGCTCTGTTCATGGAAACGCGTAATAATTATATTCTGGCGAATTCTAATTCGATTAGCTTTTCTAAGGCAATAGGTTATATGCGACCCTGAAAAGTGACATTTTGGCGGCGATTGAGAGGTGAAGGAAAGTCGTTCAATCGTTTGGGAACGGTAGAATGAACTTTTATCAGTGGAAATGGTCAAATCTTATGAGCGCTAAAATATATTGAGACCGTCTCACGCGTATTATTGTCATAATAGTAGGAGTCCTTAAAACCCGTAGTTGGCGAGGGAGTTATTGTAAATTTGGGACACGTCGGCGATTTTTTTTTCTATTCAGTGTGTTTTTTTAATGCAAATATTTTAGACTTTTTTGGCCAAAATCTTTCATCCTTTCTGCATCTCCGGGCTTGGTATTCACCCCGCTCTCGTTTTGCACAGATATACTTTTCGGTACCTTAGATGCAAGCGCTATCGCAGATAGCTCAGTTCGTGCTCATTGCAGTCTCGGCGTTTCTCGAGGTCCGATTCTGGGAGCCGCTTCGTCGCGGCTTTAAGCCAACTCGGGCTCAATTCGGAAGGTTGGAAGGTGCTGCGCTCGCCTCCATTGGACGGTAGTTATAGGAACTACAAGCGCCCCGCGTCAACGCGACTGCACGATCTGGCAACGCCGCACGCCTCTCCTTTCCACTCAATCCGTCTCTTTCGCCGCCCGTGCAATTATGTAACGGTTTTTTCTGGTTGCTCATTTTCCGTCCCGACCGGCAAAGTTTCGAATTGCTCATGGAACATGTAGCTATCTAATTAAGTAAATACCGGCGCTGAAGTGAATATTGCGCGTTGCAAGTCGTCCAAGGAGAGAACCTATTATTATTTCAATAAGCCGGTTGTGTTATCGCTTCGTAAATAGCTTTGAGCTCGTAATACATTTTATTTCTCCTAATACCGACGTAAAACTGTGTTACAAGCGTCAAGTGACGTAAACAAAATCTCCTCTCCAACCTTAAGGTTTATTTGGTATTCCTGTTATCTCTATAAAACAGGAGATGATAACTTTTACCCTCTCACATCAACGAAAAGTTGCCAATCCCAATTATTGAATCAAAGTCTTATTTTTTCCGAGTAATGTTGGTGCCAATCAATTGTTCGGCCGTTAATACGGCTTTTCCAATTCGATCAATTAACAATTACACATGTCTGAGGACTAGGTATACAAACGTCAGAGGTCGAATTTACAACTGATTTCACGCATTGTTCCTTTCTACATTTTTTTTATTGTTCCGCTAAAAATTCTAGTAATTATGAGAAAAATGTGTTCTATTGAGTGGAAATTGAGGTTTTTACGTGAAAGATCGACGAGTAATTCCTCACGCAAAAACTCTGTTATCTGATGCGTGAAAAGGATTTCTAACGCTTTTTCGGGTCAAAATTCGATGATTTTTGGCATGAGCCTAATAGTCTCGCTAATTCGCTAAAAGTGGTCAAATCGAGAAAAACATATTAGGTATTTAAAAAATAGGTACCTAGTTTTTGAAAACTTACGAATTCGAGCACTGGAAATCTGTGTCAAATTTTCAGAATGCTAATAGACTGCAAATAAAATAAATACTCCAAATACGATGAAATTTCTCGTCATAGTAATTACCTAATAATTCGAAAATGTCAAAAATAGGTACGACAAGTCGTTAAAAAAATTATCTTCTTCTGACCCCAAACTTGGGAATTGGCGTCGAATTTTGTATCAAGTGGGTTTTCAAAATCGTTTGAATTGTAATTTAATTTGTTCATTATTTTTGCCACGAGAAATTGCGACGCATTGAAGGTGGACACATCTAATAATTGCCCTAAAATTCCGTTCACACGAGAATTCCTGAGCCTTCAACCGATTTTCGACGAACATTTTAGCCATGAAACAACACTCCGTTGATTGCCAATTTTACCGTATTCAAAGTGTCATTTTTCAGAAAGTTTGGATTTTTTTCATGCCCACAAACGAGACAAAAGTGTGTGTTTTCAAAATGTTCTGAAAATTTGAGATTTCTATTTTTTTATTTTTTTTTCTATTTTTTTTTTTTTTTTTTTTTGCTTTTATATATACAATTGACTGGAGAACTCAGGGATATTAGGGTGACAATAATCATTTCTCCCACAACACCAGCCATAATGAGAAAACCCGTGATATTTTGATTTCCCGAGAATTTTTATACTCGTATACTTACCGAGGTAAAATTGAGATTGTTCATAGTATTCCTCCATAAATAGGGTAATTAGAAGTACGAAATTTCTTGCAATTTTTGTATTCAAACAGTCTTATTAAAATAGACGAACAATTATTCACAATATTTACATTCAAAAGGTATACACAATTCAGGCATATGTAAGTCACTTTTAGTTAATCGTCGCCATTCTGATCGACGGCTGGCCTGATAAAAGCTCAAATTCGTATACTAGGCTCGTTTTCGAATACACAAAGAAGTTGCCATGTGAAAAATGGGAAGTACATTCGTTGCCTAAGATCATGAACAAAGCGTAGATACAGCTAGTTACATTGGAACGCTCGAGAAGATTCAAGGCGAGCATTGGAGCATGAAAGTTGCATAATTTGGCAGAGGTTTCTTCTCATATTAGCGAACATTTTATTTTGACACGAATATAAAACGACTGAAACTCTCAGTTGGAAGACGGATAATATTCGTAAAGTACGTTAGGCTTTTTTCAACTCAATGTTTTCTTATATTGTACTACGCAAAAAAATTTAATTTCGATTATACGAAAAATTTGATTTTGATAATTGAAAAATTTAATCATACGGAAAATAGGTTTCATTGGAAACTTTCTTTCATTAAAAAAAATTAATTGCAAAACGTCTATCGTTGATGTCATTGGAAATTTTCTTTCATTGAAAAATGTCCTTTTTTGAAAAACACCCCGATTCGTATATCAAGCGGTGATAATGTGAAAAATCGGGGTATAACGTTTGGTCGGGTTAGTCGGAATAATTATTAGAGAAACCATGAAAGCCTTAATAGTGTTCCCAGGTTGGCAGTGTTACAATATGATGGCATTAGTTACCAAAGTAATCTCAAGGTAACTTGTACAAATATATATACAAAAATTTTCGTAATTAGGGTAAGGGACCCTGTTATTGGCCACTTAAGGGAGTTTCTCGTCATAGTATCCACAATTTTGATTGCATGGTTATCCATTCTCAAGTTTTGGAAGGGCAAACATCTCAGGAATGCGATCCAATATCAAAACTGCCATAATTTTGGGTGCAATGATTGATTTTTAATGATTTTTAGTACAAGTCATTTGTACAGTTATTGGCCGCATGTTTCTAACATTGGCCAGTCTGTATCAGTTATTGGCCACCTGGGGGTTTATAGAAGTTATCAAGCATTTCAAGCCGAGGAGGTACTTTATCATGAGTAATCAGGTAAGCTCAAGTACAAAGTAAGTGGGAAAGATACTGGGATAATAATTTTGGTGTATAATTCAATAATACACCGTTGTAATCGCCGAAGAAAAAAATTTCTCGGCCACCCTCAACATTAATTTGATGTTTTACGTTTCAAGGCATGTAGAGTCCGAATATTCAATTAAAAAAATTCTGTCCGTATGCCGTTAAAACTTTTCTGACGAAACAATAAAGCTAAATTCTTGAGATTTCACAAAAAATCAATCTTGGTCGGAAAATGGCTCAATTCTTTGGCCAAATCGCTACCTCAATTTTAAGGGTATTTTTGAGGGGGAGAAAATTCGTATTTTCCATCGTTTTCCAGAAAAAGGTGTATTAGGAATCAATTTCTATAGATTTTTGGACGCTGAATCGAATGAGACCATCGCGGGGTCGATAGCCTCATAGGTTCTCGAGGTATAGGCTATAGGGACTTGATAGGTAGACTTTATAGGTATCTCCTAGATTACATTTTTCATAGATTTCTATTGCTAGTCACAGCGGTTCATAGAAAGACAAGATTGGTATGGGCATAGCCACTTTGCCCTGAGACAGCCTCTTCGAAGTCGTCACCGGTTGCATTACTTCATCTTCTTCAGCAGAACAAGAAGAAGAATCAAAGATTTCAGGAGTCGGTTTCCTCATTGAAGTTGTCTTTGTTGGTTTTATTGGGGCAGATACGGATTATTTTCTTCTTCCTTCTTTTTATCAGGGAGCTTTTGGTTCAACAAAGATTTCTCTTTCCTCTTATCAGCCTTTTCCACCTTCACCTTAGCTTGAGCATCTTTCATTAACATTTCTTCCTCCTTCTCAGCTTTCCATGCCGTGACTGTTAAAACGTATGGCATTTGTTTCCTGAGTCTCAGCCCTTTTTTTTTTGGTGTTTTAGGCCAAACTAGCCAGTCCTCCAGTGCTCCATACTTCAGTTTATTGATTACGATTGGGTCAACTTCTTTTTTCTTGAGAAGCAGAAGATTTTCAACCATTGATCAAACTCCATAAATGTCTGCTTCTGGGTCTTCCAAGATGTTCGGCGCTGTATGTATTCTTAAGGGGCCAGAGAGATTTTTGGCCACAGTATTAACACCATTTTTTTCTGCAACTGGGTCTGCTAAGATTGCTGACTTGGAGGTATTTTGAGGCTTAGAGGCATGATGAGGATTGATGGCTGAACTCACTGAATTTGAGAGAAAAGCCGGTGACGTTTCAGAGGGCATTGAAGACTTCAAGAGAGATACATGTAGAGTTTTAAAAATAGTTGCTAGATACGTCATTCACCACTTTCAGTCAAAAATGTTTATGAATGCATCTCGGGTCAAAGTAGTCTTTACCTGGGGGGTCTTCGGTGTTATTCGAGTCCTGGTTCCTTTCTTTGGCAGACCCAAGCATCTTGGACTAAAAATTACGCCTGAATTTAAGCTATTGATCATCAGATCATAGGGTGGCCATAACTGGCTAACTGGAAATCACGTCTGTTTTAGTCATTAGCCACAGTGGCCAATAACTGGTACACATCGACACCTTTGAACCTGTTATTGGCCACGTCTTAATTATTATTATAATTTTTCAAAATCATCTAAAAAACTAGTTAAATGGATAAATAAAACCTCTAGAATGTAATAAAATAAAAACAACACAATAAAATACAATTATGCATATTGAAACACCTTATGAATAAAGTGATGTTTGCTTAACGTTTTCGTAAGGAACGGAGCTGACGGGTCCTCTCGATGGACTGACAAGACAATTTTAACTGCTTCAGGTGGTAATATATTGATCAGATTGATAACGTTTCCACCACTGCTTCTTGGATAATAAAGGAAAGTAGAAAAATTAAGCATGCCATCTCAGAGACCTCTTGATTTTAGAAAACTAAGTTTTAAAACTGGGTGGCCAATAACTGGGGGGTGGCCAACAACTGGATCCCTTACCCTATGTACACTTGGGAGGTGGAAAAATGCGAATAACTTAATCATCGGTGGCAGCAAATTTCCACAATATTTTAATATGATACAAAAATCGCCACGCGTTCAACAGCGACGCGGTATAAATGTTTTGATTTGATCTCAACTATGCATTTTTACAATGATGTCATAACAAGTATAAGACATCTGAAAACTAAGAATAGGACGAGGAATTTTATAATTCGAAGGCGAACGTAATTTTATAATATAAAAATCAATTAATTACCTCGGTAGCTGAGGTTTGACAGATCTACCGATTTGAAGAAAGCTATTCCTCTGAATAAGGATTACAGCTGACAAGGATTTCAAGAGACAACAGTTTAAAAAGATTCACATCGTCGTTATTAAGACCGCACGCCGGAATTTGTACGTAAATAAAGCTTAAAAGTGTGGCAAAATATTCAGCAACGCACTTTAAACGTCGAAGCTTTGATTTTTTGGCCAGCAAAAATCAACAGAAAAAATTTTGGACGCTTAAATCTCGGAATTATTGAGCGTCATTCGAATTTCGATAAAATCTGTTTGCCACGTTTACTACGTAGGAGAACATTTTCTGGAAAAATTGGTTTTTATCGAAATTATGACTATAATATATGTCATTATTTGACCTCAGGCTCACGGACAGACGGACACACAGATTTTTTCGGAAAGTGTATCTGAGTTAAGTACTATGGAATTTTTTCCAAATTCAGATCCGTTCCGATTTGACTTTAAGGATGACTCCAATACAGGACATGAAAGAAACAAAGGTCTGCGCAGCATAAAATTAAACATTTTTCCAGAAGAAATCCACTCGGATTATAATGCAAAGAAGGCCGGCGAATGATGCAAAAGGGCGAAATGTGCAACAAATGGTCGCCCGAAGAAATCCAGTTTTTTCCTTCAAGGCTGTTTATGCATTTGTGTAGAAGGCAAAGCTGAGGAGAACGACGCCAGGAAGCTTCGCGTGAGGTTAATTAAGGTTTGGATACGAAGAAGATACGTCGGACGGTTTTGTATTTTTTCTTGAATAAAATCGTGTGATATTGTGTTCAGTTTCAAAGCGGTAGCCGGACGGATAATTTTTTCAGTTTGAAATACCCTCGTTTCTCTAAAAGGGAACCGACGGGAATTAGAATGGACGGAAAATTCTATGGAAATTGAAATGTGCGAAGTCTAAGAATGAACGGATTTAAGACCTTTTTAGCACACGGAAAATGAAATTCAAACGTCATAAATTTAGCGAAATGCTGATTTTTTTTCAATAACAGTTTACAACAGTACGAGATCAATTGAGTGTAAAATGACTATTGTAAATTAATGTATTTATCTTGTAACTGTAATGTAAGAAATGTACCTACGTAATGTAATGAAAGTCCTTTGTAATACCTTACGGTTGTACAATAAACTATATTTCATTTCATTTCATAAGTAATGTAATGTAAGTAATGTAATGTAAGTAATGTAATGTAAGTAATGTAATGTAAGTAATGTAATGTAAGTAATGTAATGTAAGTAATGTAAGTAATGTAATGTAAGTAATGTAATGTAAGTAATGTAATGTAAGAAGTAATGTAAGTAATAAAGTAAGTAATCCCTGTAAGTACTCGTACCTCAGTACCGTAATGCTACCTGTCCCCGTCCCAACCGTCAATGTAAAGCTCATGTCAATGTTGAAGTAATGTAATGTAAGTAAGTCATGTACCGTAATGAACGCCTACTCACATGTAGTGACACACTGTCCACCCGTTACCTCCGTAAGCCAGACCAACCTTACCAACCACCATGTCATAGCCTACCAGTCCAGTGTCAACAGTACCATCTACAAGACCATCCTACCTACAGACCTACCATGTCCATACGTACATCCTACCATCCGAGCCGTCATTCTACCATGTCGACCTGACCTCCATCCGTAACCACCATGACAAGTGACCACTATACCAGACTCGTTCCCAGACCCACCAGCACATGACCTACCAAACCATCTCGACCAAAGCCAGTATCCATACATACCCCAGCCCCGAATCCTATTAATGCATGTAACGCACACTACCGCCAAGCCCACAAGCCAGTTGCCACCTGCCCTAATGTCTACCAACACAAAGTTAAACGGTTCCCTCCATTTTCTGCATACGTACCCCTACCCGGTACACCCTAGAATTTCGCGTCGTAAAAGCCGAGACAGGCTACCAGCGCGCCCTTGTCCACGTTCATGCAAACCCGATCCCACCTACCTCGAATTGCCCATTAGACTCGCCAGAAGACTCGCAGTAAATTAAATGGCAAGTCGAGTCACCGATCAGTTCCTTTTCAATATCTCCGCGCGAAGACGGCTATTTCAGATTCTCAGACAATCATATCCACCTATAAGTTTTGTTCTTATTACGTATAGTAATAATTGTTGTACAAGGCATGACTCGTCGTGAATTGAGAC
Source organism: Tupiocoris notatus (assembly GCA_037159825.1). Classification (NCBI taxonomy): domain Eukaryota; kingdom Metazoa; phylum Arthropoda; class Insecta; order Hemiptera; family Miridae; genus Tupiocoris; species Tupiocoris notatus. The sequence goes on along the minus strand of JASJUZ010000707.1, from coordinate 5,394 downwards.
GAGATGGTCGAGGGCTTAGTGGGAGCAGAAAAAATGCAAGAGGGGTTCGTGTGGGGAGATGACAAAGGGAAGTTGAGTATGATGTGGCTCGGTAGTAGGAAGGAGAGGACTCTAAGGGGAACTTGTTCGGTTCAACTCGGCTAAGTTCGGTCCAGGCTGAAACGGAGCCGAGAGAACTCCGAACAGCGGCTGTTCCTCGTCTGCTCTCGGTAATGACAAACAATGAACGAGCAGTCGAGCCAAGCTGAGCTGCCTCAACGAGAGAGGCCTCTCTCAGACCTGAACAATGAAGAATCCATATTATGTCTGGCAGCCAGTCGTAAGGAACGAAGCCTTAAAATTTCTTTTCCATTGTATAAAAAACAACTTCAAGTATTCTGAAACTACTTGTTCAATGCTGGTCCACCGAAAAGAAATAAATCGATTAATTTAGCGGCCCATTACGAGTACGAATGGCCTGAAAGATACCGATAATTACCTGAAGAATTGAAAAAAACAAATGAGTATGCCACAACCTATTTTGAGGAAAAATATTTTCTCCTGCAATATAGAAAGGAACAGAAATATTTAATTTTATTTTACAGCGTTGAGATATGTACGTTTGATTTATTGGCCAAGACTAGGCTGATTGAACAGGGCTGACACTACAGCGAGTAATAAACCCACCAGCTAATAAGGAGATGAGTAGGACGTCAGGCCAGTGTGCCACAGCAGGAGGGATAGGCGAGGCTGTAATGTGTGATTAACCTCAGTCCCAAAACCTTTCGAGTAATTACATTGTATCCCAACGTAGGAAACAGGAATAACCCTCCGCACCGCCGTATAAAGAACCAGAACCATTAGAATACAATGCCCGCATTGCTCTCATTCTAGACGTCCACAATTCTGACAAAAAAGGGTCCAAGAAATTTTTCAAAAATGCAGATCACACAAAGGAGGAAGTGGACTAGCACAGACAGGATTCTCAGTTTAGGAATAATGCTACCAGCCGAGCCAGTAGAATCAGCGATAGCACTGTCCAGTCGCTCTAGACTCTCATTCAAATCCTCGTCTAATTGTGTTACAGGTGTTTTCCAGTTGAAAAGTGTAGCCAATGTTTTGCAAATTTCCCAATCAAAGACGTGCTGCTTCATCTCTAACAATACTAACCACATTGAGACAAATTACGAGCACCAAACTTCGGCGTGCGATACGAATTCGATGAAAAAGTTTTCGTTCAATATTTTAATAAAATAATACAACGTTGTACAAGTCCGCATACCGATAAATAGAACGGACTTGGGAAACAATTTATTAACCAAGGAAAATTAAAGTGAAGGAACTATAGAGAGAAAATGGGAGCCGTAAAAATGAAAATTTCCTTCGATATAACATTTGTCTATTCATAACCTGATGAAAAAGTGACCCTATTTGCTAGACAGGCTTTAGATTCTACATCACGCTTCGTACGGTTTATGAAAGCTTCTGCAAGAAAAAGGTGCAAACTTTCAGATTGATTGAAAAGTTCTGTTCACCAAGGGACTATCATAGCAACTAAAGACTTCCGAACTGTTCTTAGAACTCTTGGCGTTCTCTAAACATAAGCTCACACATGCAGTACGTAAGATCTTCCTTCACTCAGTTCGGTGCTGCGCCGCAGGTCTAGAAATTTTCCCATCCTGGCAAAATTTACGTCGAAGGTGGTGGCACAGTTGTTTGTGACTAGAGGACGATTGAGGAGCCTGCTCAACTGTTGAGGATTACTGAGGGCACCGTTCTTCTGCAGAAGAGCGATTCTGCTGGCCAGTTCGTCCGACGGCTTCCCAGCGCCGCTCAGGTCCAAAGCATCGTCGCATTTCTTGTCGGTTTTCAACTTTTTCGACTCGTCATCGTCGCTGGAAACTTTGATTTTCTTAACCTCTACAACATCTTGGATCGCTTTCAGTCCTGGAACCGGTCGTTTGACGCCTTTTTCCTCGGTTTACGGCAGTAGTTGGATCTAACCTGCCCATGTCTGACGCTTTCATTCGCTCAATGGAAACGAGCGGAGTCACTGAGCGGGCTTTGTTGGTCGCTTCCGCTGACGGGTTTTCTTGAGTGATTTCACAGCCTTCGGCAGTTTTTCTCAGCTCGTCCAACTTTCTCTTCAACATTGACATTTCCTTGCCTAGTTTAGCAGCAGGGGATTCTGATCTTTGGTCGCGTTCGCAGGGGAATCTCCACTCCGCAGGGAGGACTGTTCGTCTTAGTGGAGTGCTGTTGAACGGTGTTCAACCAAGATGCGAGCCGAGAGGGAGGTTGCGGTCCTTTGGTCTGAACAATTGGTTTCTCTGGGTGTCACGCCAACCAACTGTCGATTATTCTTCCTGTACAATTGCTGCAACCTTTGATCCAACCATGGACCAGTTTTGCTCATCACCCTCCAGGAATACAGTGTGACTCTTGCTTCGAGATAGGCTGATTTTCTTCTTAGCTGACAATCGCTATGTCAGTCTTGGTGTCACGGTTTTCTGGTCGGAACTAATAATCTGCTCGTTTTCAAAGCTTTTGATTTCCGTTTGCGGTCAGTCTTCAAAAGTCCATTACCGTTGAGGAGTTTTTTAGAGAGGTTTTTCTGTACAACCTGAGATTGGACGGGCCCATTTTTTTGCTCACCGTTCGTATAACTGACGTTCATTTTCAACGACTGGGTTCCGTTACTGATACAGTCGTGATTTCAGAGCCGACTTCCGATTGGTTCAGCTTGGTATTCGCCATATTGTTTATACTCCCCGTAGTAATGGAAAGAGAGCCATTCTTTACATTTGCCTCATGATCAGCTTGAACTGTCAGTGACGGTTTCTGCGAAGACTCATTCGTTTGTTTATGAACAGTGCTTGCATTTTGCAAGCCGTTGGTGCATTTATTCGTCACATCACCTTCGTTATATTGGAAGACGAACGGATCTGCTACCGGTTTGTCTTTTTGACTGATTGGCGAGCTGCTTTTTGTATGAGGCGACGAATTTGGGGCCAGGAATGTTGTTCGGGGCATAAAGACGGAATATCGATTGGTGCTTTTGGCATTATCTTTCACGGAACAGCTTTGGTGATAGTGGGCAGCATCGGTGGAGGATATACAGGAAGATGTTGCGGGCTGAGAGGAGTGTGGAAAGGAGTTCTTTGGCCAGCAGCGGATCTGCTAGCTTGGAAAACTTCAAAGGAGTCGGAGGCGGTGAAAGCATCAACGGGTTTGATGAAAATGGGCCTGGAGGTTTGTACGCTGCTCGGTTTTGAGTTTTACTTTCGGCCAAGTCAGATGCGATTTTATTAACGGAAACTTTGGACCCGCTCCAAGTTTTCTTGTTCAACAAATGATCAACCACTGGTCTCGCGTTTGCGTCAGTCACTGGTTTAGGAAGGATGAATTTGGGTTCACTCCTCTTGTTTTCAGCTAGATTTACCTTGGGGTCGACCTTTTTAACTTCGACTTTTGCACTGCTTTTCGAGGTGGATTTGGAGCTGAGGTGCTCAAGGAGAGAAGCACGCTGACAGGAAGCTCGTCCTGTTCAGTCATAGTCCTAGTGCCAGCTAGCTGACTTACCGGTTGTCATCAGTTCTTGCTTTAGAGCTCAGTGTTCCAGCGAACTATTTTTTGCCGAATCTGTTTGGTCGATTTGGGTTTCTTTTTTACCCTCTAGCGTCACCGCTTCATTTAGATGTTCTTCAGATTTCTTGGTCGATTTATCCACTCCAGGTGTTGGTATATTGGCAACAACGTTTTCATTGTTGAGTTTGAGACTTCTCGGCCGGCAGAGGGAGGTAACGGACTTTCATTTTTCGATACTTCTTTCACAGTTTCATTTTTACGGTGAGCTTTTGGAGGAGTAGAATTCGGTATTTGCTCTTTAATGATCCGTTTAGAGTAGAATCTTTAGTGAGGTCGTCCATAGGCGGAATTTCGGACTGAATTTTCAACGCAGAGTTGCCATTTTGTCAGTGGTCCTCGACGATTTTGCTGGACGCTAGAGCTTTAGCAGCGTCTAGCGATTGAATCGAGACGTCAGGGAGTTTGTAGTAGAACCGATCGGTTCCGTCTGGAATAAAAAGGAAATTGCGATAGTACCGATTCTCTGGGAAATACAATTTGTTGGAGAGTGCGAAGGAAATACAAACCTTTTTCCATGGATAAATGTAAGCGACGTCCATGAGGGAGTAACTGTCTGGAAGTGATTCTTTGCGATGTATGATGTCAACCTAGGAAAAGAAAGTAATACAATCAGGACATTTGTTCATCAAACGGTAAATAGATTTCGAACGGAAATCTTATGACTTTCAGCAAGACTTACTTCACAAGCGTCGGACAAGCCGCATTTCAATCGGATGTACTTCTTGAGAAGGCGAATCGAAAAGCCAGCAGGGCATTGTAAATATCGCTTGCTGTCTGGCGATGGTTTCTGGACAAAATACGCATGCCGTCGGTAATTAATGAGGAAAAAATCTCCCGTATCCCCAGGATAATAGGTAATATATGGTAAGCTTACTTTGATAGGAACTGGTTCTGAATAACATTGTTGTTATTCCATTCTTCTCTTCTCGATCCTAAAACAAACAAGGGACGATCTTATAGTGGTTTTCCTCTAGAGTCTAGAGTATCATTTAGTTGAGCAGTAGACAGAGTAGAGGAGGTACGAATGTATAGATGTATTCAAGAAGCGACCAGATATAGCAAATTTCTTATATGTTCTTAATTGAGAATGCCAAATAAATTCAGTCACTTGTGCCATTCGAAGAGAAATCGTACACCAAATTCCATAGGTTATGGGCTCAGTTGACTCCCTCGATACTCAAAATCGCATAGGGAAATATACTGACAGTGAGAAATTCAATTTTTCTTATAATATATTGTGTTTTCTATTCTATCTCTTTCACGCATCCAAATTAGAGAATATTATTTCCTATTCCTATAATATTCTAGGAATATTATTAAGCTCAGTCAAATAGATGCAGGCTAAAAAATATTATGACGCGCCACATTGACATTAATTTACAGTTACAAACGAGAAGAAGGCCAAAATGGCGTCTTGTTGACTATATCATGTATACATGAAAGGGGTGGCAACCCTAGAAATACAAGTAATTATATATTCTGTTAATTCATCATCATCTCCAATTACAATCAGATTAGCACTATATTGTTTAATTTAAATATACTTATAAACTGCGTAATAATTTGCTGGCCGAATGGAGATGCGTTCTTAGCAGATGATTAAAAATGACCCATATTGTTATCTAAGTGAGCGCTGATGAGATACGCGCCCCAGCGTCCGTTCCTGTCGGGAGGCGAGTCCCGAATGCAGGGGACTGGGATGGTTCTCCTCAATCCTTCTCGACAACACCGGGAGGAGGGAACACGTGGGCCGACTGGGAGCGAGAG
>JASJUZ010000706.1:0-171011 GCA_037159825.1 Tupiocoris notatus | reverse complement strand
AGGACTGTTCTCCCTCGACAATAGCTCTATTCTTTTCTTCGCTGTAATTGAGCATGCCCACTGATAAATATTTTTAGCTCGAATAGAAACCCATTTTTGTACACATATTTCCCTTTGAAGTCCTCATTTATGATTATTTCGCCCGTGAGAAATTGTTGCCAATCTTAAATATAATCATCAGCTCAAATCATTTACTACCTTTGTCTTTCTCTGATCGGTCAAAATGCCATAAAGGTCCAACAAGGACAAACTAAATAGTTCTCGATTTCGAAAAAAATCAATTAAACAAATATAGTCTTCTAGGGGAGTTTCTTCACTATCTACTGCAATAGGTTCGTTAGATTGTGAGCTTTTTTTCACCAACTTGTCAACCATCTCTTCGACAGAAATGCACCAACTGGTGCTCACCGACTTCTTCATATCGGCTCAGCTGCGTCTGAGAGGGAGAGTGAAGAGGACCTGTGGAGCCGAGCACAGATGTTGAAAGACACCATCCGCCACGCATTTCAACCTAGGCACTCACGATTCGAAATTGTTCGGACATAAATTCAAAGATATACGGTTGGAAAATAAATACAGCGAAACGAAAAATTTTTCCCCGAATAAAATCAGTTGAGTTTCGCGAAGAGCTGTTGAGTCAGTGAGAGAGCGTTAAAGGAATCGTATTTTGTAATGTTTACGTAGCCAAATGAAGCATTGTTCTATCCGAAGGTTTTGTCGACTTTTCTTAACATCTCTAAAAAATTAATTAATTAATTAATTTTTTTTTTAAATTTACCGATTCGTTAGTAATTATTTTCCTATTCATTATTTCCCATAGTGAAAAAGTTATAACTCTCTTAATGAACCATAGCGTTCCTATTTATAAAAGTTACTCATCAGCTGCCATTCGATAACACTCAGTACTTCCTTAGATTATAAAGGCGTTCAAATTTAATTTCCTTATGGCCACCCAAGGTTGTTGAACGATTTATGTCCGTTGAATGACTGTTTATTATTCGTTGGTACAAAATCCGTGTTGATCGCATTTTTCGTCGTTTTTCTCACGCTTTGGTCCATCTTTGGTTGGCTAGAATCGTCCACTTTTCATGTGAATATCGCGAATTCGACCATTGATTTGATTTTTATCATCTCCCAAAACCTTAATGTTCAACTCAAAGCGAGTATGCAAAAAATACAGTTTATGTTGAATAAATATATTTGGCAAAAAATTGTATATCGTAATTTTATTTAAGGTTGTGGTAAGGGGGTGTTGGACGAGCATAGAACGATTTTTATAGTTCCATAAATTCTTGAATTACAAACCGTGCCGAATTTCTAAAAATCTCGAAAATTCCAAGCAAAAGCCGAGAGCGATCAAAGCTATCCGTCCGAAATAGACGTCAATTTTGGGTTTTTGATATTATAAAGAGTTTTTGCCAAACATATGAATTTACTTTAGTTGCCAATTCTATGTTTTGTGGTTACAAAATTCTATAAAATAAATTCACTTTACAATTCGCCAGCGAACCAAACTTATTCTTCTTCAGAAACAACACTATCAACACCGCTATGGTCTCATTCGATTCAGCTTAAAAAAAAATCTATAAAAATTAATCCCAAATACACCTTTTCCTGCTAGGTGTTGGAAAGTACTCATTTTCTCCCTCTCAAAACCCCCCAAAAATACCTTTTAAATTGAAGTAACGATTAGACTGAAGAGTGAAACCAATGGTTGCATATTTCAGCTGAATTACAATCATTATTTAGGTCCAATAATTTCCTCAGACAGGTCAGCATTTTTTAATATCTATTTTTGGATTCGACATGCCTGGAAACGTGAACTATAAATTTCTGAGGAGGTGGAGAGGGTTAGAAATGTATTTTTTTGTGAACACTCGAGGAAATTGACTGTGTAAATTAACTGTGACGTAGATTCTCGATTCCTGAGCTACCGCATCAAACTCATTTACCAGAGGTTACCCAATTTCTACTGATGGTCGGTTTTTCTCGCATATTCCAACGTTCCTGACACGTAAGGATGATGTATCAATCCAGAAGAAATTTAAATCTCTCAAACTCCTTGTTTGCTGTTAAAATTCGTATCCTACAATTTTTCCCCGTATTTTGTTAGAATTTAAAGCTCTCTTTTTATCCGGCGTTATCTAATCCGAGGGAGATCGAATATACTATGAACAAGGCTGTAATGCCTGCTCGCTTATCTTATGCGTAGCTCGGCCAACGCAGCGTTGCCTTTTTACCAGTAACGGGAGGTTTCGATATTTCTCACTCGGCCGCCGTTGGTCTTGAGGCTTTTCTACTCCGAATCGACTGCGAAGGCCCCGTTATGTTGGTACCACTGAGGTCTCACTCGTAGCAGATGGTCCCTAGGGGACCCAGACATTGGCCCCCTAAGAAGAACAGGCGGGGAGGGGTTCTGGGACCTCTGAACACTCCTGGCATCCTCCTACTCTCGCTAAATACACTTTTACTTGTTTGGATCGGATTAGACACGGATACGATTAAATCAGTCAGCCGCGAAGGCGTCTATTCCCCGTCAAACGATAACGTCGATCAATTTTTTTTCTTATTCAATAATATAATAATCGCCCATGAAAAAAAGCCTTCCAAAGCACGTAGAACCGGAATATTCAATAAAAATAATTCTGGCCTTCCGCCGCCATTGTTTTTTTAAGAAAACCTCAAGGCCTAAATATTTTTAAAAAATTTCCAATAATTATTCTTGGCCTGACAACGGTTCAGTCCTCAAGCCAAATCGCAACCTCAATTTTAGGGGTGTTACTGGGTGGTTTCAAGGGGGGAATTCCTTTTTACCAAGATTTTTCTAACAAAGGTGTGTTTGATATTAATTTATATAGATTTTTGAACGCTGAATCGAATGAGATTATAACGGAGTCGATAGGTTCAATGGTTCGTCGATGCTTTATTTCTTACTATAATCGCTGCATTTGTGTGAGATTTAGAGAACTTAGCAATGATTTTCTAACTCTGAAATTTATGGAGCTATAAAAAACGTTCTATACTCGTCAAACTCTCTATTAAGCTGTATCTTTAGGCAAATTATATCATTTTCAATGCGATGGTTAAGAAAATAAAATAATTTAATAAATTAATTTTTTTTCAGTGGAAGAAAAAACTTTTTTACGGGTGCAATATTAGGGCTTTAAGCCATCATTCGTGAGAGATTTTTTTTAAAATCAATGACGATTCCTCATCTGCTAGGCACGAGAGAAATCAGGAAAAAATACAATATATTATCGTCAATGCTTTATTTCTTACTATAATCGATGTATATTAAACTGCGTCTATAATAATCTATATTCTCGCCCAAGTTTGTTATTAGCAATCTGATTCATCAAGTTTGGGCTAATAAAAGATTCGGAGAGATTTCCTAGAACGATTCGCGTTAACGTTTGAAAAAGCAATGACCGAAGGGCTTTTTTCTCTCGTAATTATAACTCGGTTCACACGGTTGTTCCCGATGACTCATCTGCTCGTTCACTTACCGGCGAGATAGATCGGAATCGTGGGCCGTTTTGAAAAAACCGAAGACCGCGAATATCGGGCGGACGAATCTCGACCGGCAAAGCGCCGAAAGGTCAACATAGCGAGCCTTGATAATGAGACTAGATTCGAATGAACTCGCCGAGGTATTGTGAACTAATAATGTTGTATTAAATTTTACTGGGATTTTTTTATTATCCACGGTAATGTCTTACGATCGCGAAATTTCTATTTTCGCAGAAATCAACGAAAAACTCGGAAATGTTCTTTAGGCTTCGAAAATAATAATGGTTGACATCGGGAAATTGATGAGATGAACGCTAATGGTGTAGGCGTGAGTTTACCGTGACGTCACAAAGGCGCACTCGAGGATTGTGGTCTATCTATGGTCAAAAGTGACAAAAATCGTTTTAACTCAGTGAAACAAAAACTAATGCATTTCAATGAAATTTTCCGAAATTACTCTCCAAATGAATGTGCAAAACTAGCCGTTATTGAATTTTCGATGACTCGCAGTACTTTCAAGATGATTTTTCACTGATGTTTGTATTTTCATTTTTACCGCCAGTGAGAATCAATTTTTGAGCGGCTAAGGTCTTGAAATTTCCGTTATGACAAGCAGATGATGGCTGATTTATATCCTTGGTGTCACACACCTTACTTCCACGTAATGGGCTTTTTCCGCAATTTCTCTAACGCTCATTTTGTATTACGATTTGTACAGACCGCGAATTGAACGTTCTGGGACTTGGATTTGTTTATGGCAGGCGAATGGCTTCTGGGTCTTTTGCTAGAAACAGGTCTAATTTGCATAAGAATAATTAAATTTATCTGAAAAAATTATTGTTCGTGACCGGTTTGATTTTCTAACATAAAAGACCGCTCTATAGAAATGTCACTATTTATTTTTCTCTCCCTTCATTTTTCTAGTCTACCAACTTTGATACGAACTTGGTATGCATTCGTCGATATTTTATTATTGTTTATACCTTTTCCCCATAGAAGTAATTTGTTACCTGTGCACACCACTGTTTTTTTCTTCCTTTTTTAAATTTAATTATTTGCTCGTTCGCATTCTTTCAACCGCATCTTTTCCAACTCGAGCTGAAAACTGGGCGCGATATTTTCTTCGGCCACTGAGTCGCTCCTTCAAAACCCAACCCGGCCAATTCTTCAGATTCTCGTCAGCTTTCGGTTTCCGAAAGTTCGCTCGTTTACAGTGTTATTCCTTGACGTTTCGGAACTCGGGTTCCAAAAGATGGCGGTTGGTTTTATCCTAAGCAAGGCGAGCAGACGGAGGCTTCGCCTCTCGTGGCACAAGACGGCAGGTGCACGCGTCCACCTGGACATCGCTCGCCCTCATTCATAAGATTCCTTTTTCTCTCGTTTCGCCTTCAGTTTTCGGATCTTTCAAGTCGGAAATTCATCCTTTCGACCCATCCGACGACCAGCTCAGCTGGTTTTATTTTTTACCCCCCTTCAATTTTTTCCCCTTTCCTCCCTTCGTCGGCGTTCCCGCTAATTGCTCCCGTTCCGTGCGGATCGGTTCCTTTCGTGTTCACCTTCGCGTTTCCGCGAGTGAAACCTGCGCGAGGCGCGTGCCGCGACTTTCAACGGACTAGCTTCATAAATTTAAAAACGTGCTGGACAAGATTTCGGCTCCTACGCCGGGGCGGGTTTTACTATCGGAATTATAAAGGTTACCTTTCGATGTGTTTATCAAAATGCGGCGCGCATCAAAGGGAGGCGATTTTTTACAACGCGAATCGGCCGAAGTGACGTGACGGGTATTGAAATTCGGCGACAGTCGCAATCAAAACATCATTGGAAAAATCGCTCGCTATGATAAATGATAATAATAGAGAAAAATAAGGGGTTATTCCCTAGTTACTAAATAAATAAAACTGAGAATACATTGGCCGTAAATATTGTTGCTGTAATTATAATAAATGTCTAGTAAAATGATAAGCAATACAGGAATAAGGGAAGGAATCAATTACACTAAGATATGGATAAAATAGATTGCAATGGACGATTTGGAAAAGAGTGTTACACAAAAAATTGGTACTTGCCTAATATATAATAAAGTTAATATAGAACAGAAGAAAAAAAGAAATTATACAGGAAAAAAATTACTACCTAAATTGAGAAGAAAATCGTCTAGAAAATAAATATTATGAACAAAAATTATTTAAAAAATTAAATACATACTAATTAAATTGTTCATAATTAGGGAGAAAGAGTAAGGTATTTTAATCCTCGAATTCTACAAACATATTGATATTTTGTACGATACAAATTACATGATAAAGAAACAAATAATAATTCACACAACTACAAAAAGTATCGTTGTGCTGTCGTATATTGTTGTGTGTAATAAGAGATGATTTTAGGTGTATAGATTAAGTAAGCAAATGAATTTTAAAAAAATATATAAATGTCTAACGAAAATAATTTTAAAAATAAATAATTTCGAAAAAATTAGGGAATAAATTCAAAATAATAACAACTGTGAATCATAATATGAATGACAATAATAAATTAATAGGGAATGAATTTAAAGGGGTAGATAATCGAATAAGAAATATGTAGTTCCAAATAATGAGATTAATAAAAAACAGAAAATTAAATGGGCACGGATTTAAAATATTTTAATATTTACTTAATAAATGAGTCGATAAAACCGTTGAAAATTAAATAAATAATGCGAAAGAATTGTTGGCAATTTCTGTAACGGTTAACAATTTTTTTGAAGTTATTGTAATCAAAATTGTCGAATATAATAAAAATTAATAGGTATTGTTTGAAATTGTCGAAAATAAAAAGTAAGTAGTGTTGTGAGTCGATGAGTTGAAGACGAGACAAATTGTTATAAATGGGGAATATTAATTGGACTGCAAAAATTATTTGAAGGGTGGACATTGTTGAAATTGAAGAGAGAGAAAAATATTTAAAAATGAAAGTTTAAAACGTTAAAAAGCGAAACAAATTTTGATCAATAAGAAATAATATGTTGAACACTTTCTCGTGGTAATTGTTAAAAATAATCTACTCGCATTATTGTTCCATCTGATGTATTACTTTTGAATGTATTTCCTCTAATGAACACACGCATTTCATTTCAGGTGAGTTCGCTTACGTCGCCGCAGTACCTCGAACCGGTTCGTAAATTATTGATTTTTTAGCGTAGATTTAAGACAATAATAAAATGCTAAGCACTAATAATTTTGGTTCGCTCAATTTTCAAATTAATTCATTTAAATTGTGGGTAATTTTAGCCCTTTTGTTCCCTTTTGTTTTAGCCCTTTTGTTTTGTGATAGAGAAAGAGTCTCGGTTTAATTTTTGGAAAAATTAATAAATTTTTAAATTTAAAATGATAAAAAATAAAATTTAAAATTTGATTATTTATTTAAAATTTAATAAGTTTTTATTTTAAATAGTAAATTTATATTTTATTTGATAACTCTTCCAAAAACCCCTCAATTTCCGTTGAATTTTTTGTTGGGTAAATATTAGAGTATACACAAAACGCCGAATTCAGTTCGACCTCATCCTGTTCCTGAGCTGGTTTCCTTCTCCTTCGCGACTTCCAAAGCCGATTCTCGTCCTTAGTATCCCGACTTCAACTAATAGCTCCCGCTTTTCAACTATGCTCCCAGTGAAACCTCAGGCGCGTGCCTCGACTTTCAACGGATCACTCTATAATTTTTGAAGCGTGTCAAACACGAGTTTGAAATTGGATTTTAAATCGTCCTAGCCTCGTAATAACATCACTGTTATCTAGATTGGTCGAAATGAATCATCGTAGGGAAAAAATTTTATCCGCCGAGTTCGTAGCGGTCGATTTTTCGATCGCTCTCGCCCGGCTCCTTTCTCTGAAAAGGAATTAATACAAGTCAAAATGCAACTCGCCTCGTGAATATTCCGGTTCCTGAATAGGGTTGGACTTTCGCAATAATGAAACGAGCCGATTTTCAACGGCTGATCACCAAACGGGATAATCGTTCGTGATTTTTCATTTCACCTGTCGAATCGAACGATCGTCACGAAGTCTATTGGGAAAAAATATCTTCTGGAGTAAAAAATATGAGTTTTTTTTTTTTTTTTTTTTTTTTTTTTTTTTTTTTTTTTTTTTTTTTTTTTTTTTTTTTTTTTGTGAAAAAGCACACATTTTGAAATTGTTGACGTGAACTCAGAAAATAGACAAAAATCAAATAAAACTCTGCAAATTAAGGTAGAACTGGATTAAAAACTACTCTTTCAATTTTTCTTCGAATAGTAAGGATTTATAAAAAAAGTTTCTTTTTTTGTAAATTTTTTTTTTTTTTTAATTTTTGAAATTGAACTATTGAAAATCTCCTCAAAATGGCATTCGGATGGTTTAAAATGACCTTCATAAAAATTTCGCAGCTTTTTAATAGGCGTTTTTTAATTTTATAAAAATATTTTTTATTTATATTTTTAATTTTTGAATATATTTTTAGCTTTCTGAATTTTGGAAGTGTGCTGTGTTGGGAGTAGTTGATTGAAATTAAAAAATTGCCTGAATCGTTTTTTTAAAAGCTGCAAAAAAATTTTAATCAAATTAGCAAAATTGGAATGTTTACGATAAGATTATTTTTTTCATTTTTCCTTTCGACATTATTTTCCTCAAACCTGTCTACGTTTAGCATTTTCTTGAAAATTATTATCTATATTATTAAATCCGTAGTTATACTTCGCCTCCTTATTTATAACTAGGACGGTTTTCTTTTAGAAAAAAAATTGGCATTCTATTAATTTCTTCGCATTATCAATTTAATATTTCTCTCTACAAATGCTAATCACCCTGGCCGTTGTAAATTGTCGATTGTAATCGCTCATTTAATCCAGTTCCTGTATCGAGATCGCTGCGGTAGGTAGGCCCTTCTCTGTTTGTGCCCTGGATTTTCATTCCTTCGTTGATTTCGGGAACCTAAGAGAAAGGACTACCCAGTAAATCTCTTGAATCGTTCGCCTTATGAGCCGACTCCGATCGGTCGATTTCCCAAAAAAATTACCGACCAGTCCGACGAAAATTAATTCTAATTCGAGTTCGCTTATTAGTTGGGAAATCAATTATTAACTCGATTAGCTAAAAATGGTCATTTTATTAATTCCTATCATTATTTATCTCATTACGTCACGGGAGAATGCGCTTAACGAGGATACACGTGTATGCAAGTGGCCGGTTCAGCTGCATCTTGCAAGCCGTCTCGTTGGGTGGGCTTTCTCCAAATTTAACCCACACTTCAATTAATCTCCTCATTATACGCATTTAAGGGATTTTTTAATCGGCGGATTTCCACACAAAGTGCATCGAATTAATTCTTTGTCGGCCGATACAGTATAATCGGTGCAACTGATTATTATCTGCAGTTGATTGACGATTTAATTCAATTTACCGCGCATTACGCCATTTAGCTCGTTAACTTTTCTTTTGCTATTTACGAGACATTTTGATTTGGAAACGGTATTTTTTCTGGATTTTACGAGCTTGGCGCATTTAAAAATCTGCTACCGTTCGAAACAAAATCCGAAATGCAAAGTTGAAAATACCGTTCGTTAAGAGCAAAATCTATTTTTAACTTTTGAAAAAATACCTTAAGCAGTTGAAAAAAAGCTGAAAATCCAAAATAAAAATAGAAAAAGTTAATAAAATGCCTTTAGCTATCGGGAATTTCTCATTATCAGTTTTGGTGCCTAAAATCTGTGCAACGATGCGGGCAACCTCGTGTCTTGTGCAGCGCTGTAATTTATTCTGTTTTCGTGGTTATATTATCGATTAAAATAACTTGGAATACCTGCCTGTTATTTGATAGGGGCTCCAAAGTATTTATTGATGGAGGAAAAATAAATCCCTGTATATTATATATATCCGAATATTTCTTAATTTGACGAATATTTTCATTTTACTTCATTGAAAACCATTCCCACATTCGAATCAGTATTTGAATCATTTTTCTGTTTCGATCGAAGAAAAATGTACGTCCGTAAGGAAAAATTCTCGATCCTCCGTTTGCATAATTTATTCCCCCGTCCCAAAAGAACTTGAAGACGTCCGTCGCGTCTGATGTCGGACAGAATGTGGGAAAGTTCGTTTTATTGTAATGAACGGTTTCGACGGCGATCTTCAATGCATTATGCATCGAGATGAGAAAATGCTCGTGAAAATTGAAACACACGTACGCGCTGTCCTGCAGGATTGCCGAGGTTTTGAAACGTGAAGCTAATTTTGCAAAAAAAAAAAAAAAAAAAAAAAAAGGATTCTTTTGCGTTGGATAGTGTTTTTCCGATATTACCGAAGAACTCGTGCTCTCTTGTGAATTATGTTCGCCTAATTTTCGCCTGCAGTGTAATTTTTTTTGCGCGTTTTTCGTGTTTTTTTTTTTTTTTTTTTTTTGTGTGTTTTCTCCGGGAGCAATTTTTAAATTCAATGAAATATCCGGCCGAGAAAACCTTGGAGAGATTTGTAAACTATTCTTGATAATTGAAACTTATTCTGCCAATACCGGTGGACAGGTTTGGAATCCAGAGTATATCCTGAATTTTTCGGTGGAGCTCATAACCTACGATAGCGTAAATTAATTGTTTCTATCATCATCAATATCAATAGTATTAGAATTCACCAGTGTTTGGGTTTTATTATTATTTTATTTTATTAATATTATTATTTTTAATTATTTTTTTTTTAAATTTTTAAGAGCTTTCCAATGTGGTATTTATATAGTTCTGCTTATCATAATGAGGCTGTAATTCACAAATTCACATTCACATTTCTATAAAGCTGTGCAACTTCGGGTAATTGACAAGCGCGTCCCTGGGATGGTGTCTGGTCGAAAAAAAATCTCTAAAAAATCGTATGTAAATTAGGAAAAATTGTCGATTGTTGAGGTAATTTTTTAGAACACTTCAGATGGTTTTTGTCGCATAACTTTTGTACAAATTGGAACTCGGTAGGGTCGTATACGGGAAAAAATTCTCTCAAAAACCTACGTGTAGGAAGTAAATTATTTTTGTTCGTTTAAAAAAAAGATAAATAATAATAATGCATAATAATAAATAAAATAAAATAAATCACGCTTTTGAGACGTCTTTATTAAGGCTGAGAAGCGTTGTAGTGCGATTATATCATCTTGATTTTCATGATTGTGTGCATTCCTCGTTGGGGGAAACTTACTCTCCGTTTCATTTGCCCGGTCAAGCACTTTCGCCTCTTTGATATCCTTTATATCGAACTATCGTGTTTCTAATGTCCAACACGTTCGAATTTTGAGCTGAAATCCTAAGAAGAATATTTTTCCAAGGTAGAATTCCGCAGTCTCCGAGAGCCGAAAAATCCCTTAGATTCCTTTTCCTCGTCTCTTCGTATTTGTGATTCGTCTCGGAAATATCCTTTACGGACGCTGTGATGAAAAGGAGATCCCGGAGCTGAAGGAGATGATTTTATACCTGCCGAGAGAAGGAGATACTGCATGACGAAAACCGCAGGATGAAGGTCGTGGATGTTGGCCGTCTTTCTTTCCCCTAAACATATGGCGCGTACAAAAACTCGACCTCAGGACCCCTCCATTTGCACGACCATTCTTCACAAAACCTCTCTCGGTCGGGACATTTAAATCTTCCCTGTACCTGCGAACTTTTCGGGCCGTTTCTCTTGGCGATTCATTCCTCCGCGTGTAGTTTCGATGCGAACGAAAACCAGTTCGAAACAATGCTCCCGTTGATTGGGAAGATGGAATGCTTTCGAACGCGCTTGCAGCGGTTTATTGACAATTTTGTTTACAGTTTCTGAACAGAAAGATTGCTAGAAATTCGCGCACTTCTGGTTTTTCATTCAATCGTGAACTTTTATAATCGCCCAAAGAATACAATTTTCTAACCCCCTCAAAAAAAAATTATTATTTTTTTTTTCTAGGCAAGTAGGATATCCAATAAATACGAATTTTGTCCGTAATTTAATAAAACTTTTTTTTCATTGGATATTCGGATTCTGCATGCCTAGAAACGTGAAACATCAAATTTAAATAAGGTCTCCGTACATTAAAAAATATTTGTCAAACTTTTTTACGTGAATGTTTTCAGTATTCTTCTATTCTTCAACGTAGTCACCGTTCGTCGAAAAAAGACAATTTTCTAACGTAAAACATCAAATTTTCGGGCGTTAGAAAATGTCTTTCTTGGGCGATTATTGAATTGATTAATTGATTATTGTCTATTATTGAATAATAAACCAAAACGCGTTGACGGGCAGAATTGATTTTTATTTGAAAATTCGGATTGTAAGTCCTAGAAACGTGGATAATCCAATTTTGTGGGGAAGGGGTTAGAAAATTGTCATTCTCGGTGACTGCGTTGGAAAATAGAAGAATACTAAATATATTCATGTAAAAATGTGACAGAAATTTTTTAATAAATGTATGGAGACGTTATTTTTTGGACAAGCTATTAAAAACAGTCCCCTTGATGTACCTAAGCGAGGAATTATCGTTTCTAAAATACTCCTCCAATTAAATTGTGTGATTTTTTTCAATTGTAAGATCATTTCGGGGGCGTCGAATTTCTCTTAACTGAGTCGTAGATTTCGAGAACTGAGTTCGTAGCTCGTAGATTTCGCCTGCGAAATTCACCACATGGGCAACGTGAAGATGCCGGAAAAGTGTTCGCGTCGATTGAGAAAAAATCGTAATGATTCCCCGTCGCCAGAAATATGCGCAACTTCCTCATGCGCTGGATCTCTTGCGATCTTTTGTTTTCTGAACTTCTTCGAATCGAGATTGTAACATTGTCCGTTTCGAGCTGGGAATTCAAGCAATGTTCGTACTGTTTAGTGGCCTGTCGTCCTTGGAAATGACCACCTGCCCTCGGATGATCCGTTGTTTCATCGAATGCCCTCAACAAAAGGCAAACGCAGCGAATGCGACACGACCTAAGTCTTATCTATGATTAAATTGCGTAAATCCGCGAGAAACAGAAAAGCGCTTACTTAAATATCAGTCGTGCCCTTTTTTAGCCAGCCTTGCCAATATTTGTAAATGCGTTTGAAAAAGATTTTCATAGAACGAAAAATTACGCAATAATTTTAATTAAACTCTTACTGCTATATTGATGCTCAGTTTATAGAAGGCCGGAAAATAGAGTTTGGGCGAATATGGACGTGTACACAATATACCAACTTCGATTATTATAAGCGCTATTCTCAGCAAAACCTGTTTTTTCGAAAAGATTTCCTAAGTTTAAGTTCTAATTTCGAAGCAACCAGATGCCACCCGCCAGGAATTATTCTATATAGAGTTTCCAATCCAATTTGTCGTGCGTAATGTTTTCTTCAAACGACTTTTTACACTATTTTTTATTTATTTATTTTTTTCAATTTTGAGATTTTTCGATCCCTACGCGCTAAAATCGCTTCAACTCTATTACTACAAGAGTAAATACAAAGATAATTATACCGTTGAAAAGAGTAGACTTTTCCCACCTTTCAAACGTAGGAACGATTTTCTTCGAGCAGATGAAGTAGGAGAAAAATTAAGTTAATAGCAAGATTGTTCAAATCTTGTAAATTTTCTATTTTTGCATTTTTCTTTAGCTCGAAAATTCGTCCAAACGCCCAGCTTTTCAACGCCCTGGTCGAAATTACTTTAGAAACAAATTTTCAATCGAATCTAGAGAAATTAATTACTTCTAAATGTCTGGAAACATGGTTTTCGAGACGATCGTGCTTTTTCTGCTTGAAAATTGGTTCTGCCGTAGGATAATAAGAAATTTACTGCTCTTTCAAACGCTGCGGTGAGAAAATTTGTAATTTGAATTTAACCCCGCAATTAAGCGATTTATGGCGGTTTTAGTGAGCTAAAAAAAGCAAAGAGTGAACTCGAAATTTGAAGAAACAGGCTGGGGAAAATATTCGAATTTAGATATTCATTCTTGTATTTTTTACAATTTGAACTTTTTTTTATAAATACATATATTGAAACCTACTAAAAAAAACTGTTTGCGGAAATTTCGCTTACTTGCTTTCAAACGCATTTGTCGCTGTTATTCAATAGGCGTTTTTCACGTAGAAAAACTGGTTGGCACTAATTGTTTATTCCAAGGAATTTTATCTCAAAAGCTCTGCAAATTGTTGCGCTGTTCGGTTATCAAAATTTTTTTTCACAAACAAACGAACTTTGTCAAGATTCCTCGGAGTAAGAAAATTAATTCGTATCGTTATTTTCCACTTTTTCTTCCGTGATGCCCTTAGATCCCTCGCTACGCGTTTGGTCATAGTTAAGACGAAAGCCTTATACGTCGAAATTCTATAAAAGTCCGACGCAATTATAGTGCATAATGTTTCTTTCCTCGTCCCATCTTAGTCTCGGGCTGACCTTGTCCTCCTCAAGTCACTTTCCGGTTACTGGAGCGTTTCCGTTCTTCCCACGCTCGACTCGAGTCAAATAGCTTCGTTGCTCCATCGTCACTTCTCGTATGGCGCTGCTGCCACTTTCAAAATTCTTCCCACGAGCCCCTTGGGCAATCGAGTTATTTTTCCTTCAGTGTCGTTTGCAAAGCACGAAAATTTAACGAGTGAGATTTTTTTAACGGGGATGGCGATTGAAAAATATAACATTTCTAGGATTTTTTCCCCCTCTCAAGAAGAATGATTGTAGGACGAAGATGGCAAGACTGCTAAAAATACAATGATACGAAGAAAATTTTAGTGAGAGGAGAAGAAAAATTGTGATAATGTTATAAACCAGTGAAGATGTTAAAAAGATGAAGATGATGGCCAGAAGTAAAATGATATTTTTCGGTTTCTTAAGCGTCTAATCTTGTCACAGTAAAATTATGATAACTTTATTAGAGAAAGTCATATTCGA
The DNA here is from genome assembly GCA_037159825.1 of Tupiocoris notatus. Classification (NCBI taxonomy): domain Eukaryota; kingdom Metazoa; phylum Arthropoda; class Insecta; order Hemiptera; family Miridae; genus Tupiocoris; species Tupiocoris notatus. The sequence goes on along the minus strand of JASJUZ010000706.1, from coordinate 156,626 downwards.
CCGTTGGGAAGAGCATTAATAACCCGTCGAATGGGATACCGAAAAAAAGTTTTTTCAGTTCAAAACCAAACTGTTTTTTCTTTTTAGCGTAATTTAGAAGATACTTCAAGTTGTGTTCCAGCATTAGTAAAATAGTTTTTTTTTTACACGAAATTTAATTACGATTACGTTTAATACATAGTAATTTACGGGAGGAATGTTCGTTTAAATGAAAAAAGTGTTGTTTTTTTTTCTAGTGAAAAAAAATTTAATTACTACTTTAAATCAGATTATTTATCAGTTTTTGTTCGACAAATAACTCTTCCTAAATTAGGGATATGACTTGTTGAATAAATTCCTGGAATGTTAGTGTATTTCGACATTCAATGATTTTTATGACACATTGATATGCGTAACATACGTCTATCGTATTTAAAAAACTTATTCAACGAATTACGCTGTAGGCGATGATCTGTGAATGCCGCGGAACGAATGTTCCTCGTCTAAAACTAAAAAACCGTCTCATTGTAAGGCAAGCGGAGGGTGGCTAATTAGTTATTATGTTGGTGAGTTTAAAAGGTATAAGAAGCGGGGTGTAAAAGTAAAGGCCAGCTGCTTCCTGCTCCCTCAACCTTGGGCTATAGTGTGCACAACGGAATGCAAACCGTCCTGTAAAACTGAAAAATACTCAAAAAGTAGTAATTGTTCCGATTTAAAATTTTTTTTATTCCGTCTATATTTTTTTACTTTTCCTTGTCGTCGCAGTTTTTGATGTCCTCATTCTCCAATTCTTTATTTGCTGGCCGAGCACTTTCGCCCGTTCGGGCATCTTCAGGGACCCTTATGGCTCCACGTCGCCCTGAAAATGCCCGAACGGGCGAAAGTGCTCGGACAGCAAATAAAGAATCGGAGAATGAGTCGCATGGGTTTTCTCCCCCTCACACTCCTGAATATTTTTTACGGTTCGAGCGATTTATTTTCCTTGGTAATTATTATGAAAATAACTCGTGAAAATTCCTACAAGACCATCCTTTACCGCTATCGATCTAGCGGTTTCAAAGTATCGATTGTTTTCGAATCGATTCACAAAATCGATCTTCTCTCGGTCCATTCTCTCAGCAATTAGGTTCATTCAGTTTGGCGTCAGGTGTCAACTCATCTGATCAGCGTAGGATAGGCATATATGCCCGTTAAATCAAATAGCAGCTGCCCGCTGCAAAGCTTCGCAATCAGCTGTGCTCCGTTGTTCCAACAAATACGTCGACGACACGAACCGACGATCCAACAGGTGCCCCCTCGGTCACCGATGGCGACCGAGCATCTGCCTCTTCGCGGGCGGCTTTCCAAGTCCTCCGAGCACATTACCAAAAGCGAGGGGAGTAGGTGGGACTTGGCCAGATGTCCCGTAGTCGCGGGGCACGTTTTACAAGCGGACTGACTTGTTGCATCCGCTGATTTCGTATCCGTCATTTTTTGCTCTAGTCATAATTTGAATAAAGCTAATTCGTCAATTAAATCGAATCCAAATATAGTGAACGAAAAAATTCTTCGTGTATATCCATCGATTTTTCGCTGCGTTTGTGCTTTATTTGAGAGAAGTGCAGTCAAGGAAATATGTGGAAAAGAACTATTTAATTACATCAATTATTTTTTGATCGATTTAGATCGATAGAAATGAAAAATGTACATGTAGGTACTGGATGTATATATTTTCAACAATTGGAAAAAATTGTTCTTTCCTCTTTTTAAAATATTCAAAAAATAAATATTGACGCAAGTCTTTCTTCTTTATTTTTGACTTATTAGCATCGTCTTTTTATCACCATATTCTTCTTCTCATCATTTCCTTTCTTTTTATTTTATCATCTTACTATATTTTTTCATAACCTTCCTCATCATCTTCCTATTCTGTTAATCTTTTTTATCCTAATTTTTTTTAATCTTCTTTTTTCTTCACTTATCATTATTATCTTTTCCCTTTTTTCATTGTCCCACTTTTTTTCTTTTTATCTTTCTACATTTCATTTTTTATTTTATTTTGTTTTTTATTTCATTATTTATTTTATTTTTCATAGCTTCGTCTACTCGTTTGTAGCGTCTCGCCTTTTCGTTTGATCAACATACTTCGCTTCATTATTTTCTTCAAGCGTCATCTTTCATTATTTCTTCGTTATAAATTTTCTTCTTGTTGTAATCATTATTCTTTCTCATTATATATTTATTATTATCATCAATTTCCCATTATAAATTTTCTTTATATTGTGTAACGATTTAAGCTAGTAGAAAACATGACATGTTCATACAAAATGTAAATAAAATTAGTTCAATTTCCGTTTGGTAATCAAACTTCATCTCATCAATTCTAATTTGTAGTGTAATATTACATATCGTAATCATTATTATAATTTTTTTAAACTTTTCTTAATTATAATTTTTTTTTTTTTTTTTTCTTATCGTTACTGAAGTCTACTTTATTTTCTTGTCAAGAATATTTTCATCTCCCACCAGTATCTTCATTTTTCTTATCATAATCACCATAATTTCATCTGGTTATTTATTTATTCGTTTTCTATTTCATATTTTCGTCGTATCACATCCTCTTCCTCCTTTGTTATCAATATCTTTTTCACAATCATATCCTTCGCCTTCTATTATCTCATTTTCTTGTATTAGTTTATTTTATTTATTTATTTATTTTTTTCGTCCTTATCCTCTCCTTTATCTTATCAACATCTTTTCACAATCAAATTCTTCGCTTTCTTGTCATTAACTCATTTTCTTTTATTTATTTAGTTTAATTTTTATTGTTATTGTCATCATCTTTTTCTTCGTTCTCGTAATACTTTTATATTCTTCAAACACATTCCCTTTCTTCTTTTCAACGTCTTGCTCTTTTCCTTTCTTCTTTTCAACGTCTTACTCTTTTCCTCGACATTTCCAATAATCATCTTTTGTCTTTTCCTCATCATCAATGTCCTTTTTTATAGTCTTCTGCTTTTTTCCGTAGTTATTTTCTTTTTTCTTATCTTTCTGAACATCTTCTTTCACTCTTCCTCTTCTTTCTCTTACCTTCCTCTCGCAATTTTTTCATTCTTCCCTTCTTATCATTATTATCACCTATCCCCTCCCTTCCCATCTTACCTAAATCTGTATTATTCAGCTTTCAACAGTACTATCCTCAGATCGTCCTCCAGCTTCTATTCGAAAAAGGAAACTCACAAAAACGCACCTTAGGCCGAATGAATTATGCAATAGAGCTAGTGGGGACTGAGAGGCTCTAAGTCCTGGCTAGTTTCCTCGGCTCCTTCGAGTCTGCAGCTGTAAATATCCGCCCAAGTGGCCGGTACTGGCTCTGTTAAAGGACCCAACTCCGCTCGAGGTAAACTTATTCTCGGAACCTCGTTCGACAACTTGATCTCTGGGCGAGAGAACCGTTGAAAAACGATTCCCCTCGCGTTTTAACGCTTGTTTCTCCTTCGAGGGATACGCTGACCCTATCGACGGCGAATTCCTTACGTGTCGTAGCCCTTTGTTGGAACGCGAGCCTACGATTGTCGCCGATTATTCCAACAACAAGAGTCGTCGCTTCCTGTACCTAATCGTGAACGCTATTCGAATCCGCCGGTTTTCTATTCTGTATTTGCTAATTACGCGAGTGTTTCAAGTCTGGCGAAAATCGTCAAAAATGCTACAAAATATTTTATATCATTTTCGTCCTAAATTTCAACTTTCAAGCCAAGTTCCTACAAATTTAGTTATTACTTTATCCCTGGGGATTTTGACCGATTTTTGACATTTATTTTTGATCATTTTCGTCCTATATTTCAACTTTCAAGCCAAGTTCCTACAAATTTGGTTATTACTTTACCCCTGGGGATTTTGACCGATTTTTGACATATTTTTGATCATTTTCGTCCTAAATTTCAACTTTCAAGCCAAGTTCCTACAAATTGGGTTATTATTTTACCCCTGGGGATTTTGAACAATTTTTGACATATTTTTGATCATTTTCGTCCTAAATTTCAACTTTCAAGCCAAGTTCCTACAAATTTGGTTATTATTTTACCCCTGGGGATTTTGACCGATTTTTGATCATTTTTGTCCTAAATTTCAACTTTCAAGCCAAGTTCCTACAGTTTTGGTTATTACTTTACTCCTGGGGATTTTGACCGATTTTTGACATATTTTTGATCATTTTCGTCCTAAATTTCAACTTTCAAGCTAAGTTCCTACAAATTTGGTTGTTGGCACAGAAAAGAACCATAATGACATGTTTAGAAAACGTTTGGAGACTGATGCATGAGACAAAGCGCCAAACCTACTACCGACTGTGATTTTCAATTTATTGTAACTGTTTACAAGCCAGGTTCCTATTAAATTTGTTACCAAATTCTTATTGTGATCCTAAAACCAAAGGAAAACGAACAGTCATTGGAATTTCATTATATTATATTATTTTAGTCAAAATAAACCGATTTTATACGTTCCTGAAAGAGTTGGAGGATTTATTCCCATCACGGTTCAAACAAGTCCATTAATGCATGGTGTTGCGAAATCGCAACAAACATGTTTTCTTGCATATGTTCGTAAATATTCATCAGAGAATTTTTTCCTTATTTTTCCCGGACTCTACGTAAAAAAACCATTCGGAAAACATTTTTTTCGTGAAAAAAAATTTAATCATGCACTAAAGGCTGCTAAGATAAATATTTCCGATAGCTCTAAGTCTTCTATGGCGAGTTTAGCTTTATTTTCCTCTCTAGTTTCGCATCACGCACTTCCCCCGCTATTCCCATTTTCTCCATTAAACTCTCCACCTTTTTCCTCGTATTTATTCTTAAAATTTCTCCGATTTATGGATTCGATCGATTTCCAAGGCAGACCGATCTTCTAATCTTGTGTCGTCCGAATATATCGCCGACGTTTTCTTATCGTCGGCGTGAAAACGATCTTTGACTTTTATTATCTAACTGTTCCTTGAATGTGAGAGATGGCGTGCGAAGAAGCACTTCACGCCACGGCTGTGGGAAAAACGAGCGGTTTATCAACTGTTAGCACCTGCCTTGTGTTTCTCTAGACTTCCATCCTATAAACGTTTTCTTACTGCTGATCCCGCCGAAGAATTCGACTATTGCGAAATAATCGCCGTTTCTTGACAAATAAAATAGATTTATCGATAGTCGAATTTTTTTAATGGAAATTTTCACTTTTTGGTGACGGTTCTCGATGAAACAATTGTCATTTTTATTCCTGCGATTTTCGTTACAGATGCATTTTATCGGAGAAACATTTGAAGGCAGAAATCGCACGTTAAATGTCGAAAATTCTCTATTTTTCCTCGGTTTAGGTTACTTTTCTATCCACATTTCATCCCTCGGCGAATCCCCTCGTACGGCGCGCCACTATTTACCACAGGAAAACAAAAGTTTTCCATTACAGTTTCTCCTCCCGTTTTCCCTCGGTGTCATACCGCGTTACGCGCCGTAATATTCGCCGTCACTCTACTATTCGATTCAGTCCTCTACTTTGTTACTCCACTTGTTCTTCCACTCCTCAAATCCACTCAATCCTGTACGCCTATCTTCTACTCGCCTAACTCAACTACTTCACTTAACAGCTCTACCTAGTTCACGCTCTCCACTGAAGAGTAGTCACTCTCACATCACTACTTCATCACTTCAGTCGACGTAACCACTCCCTTAACTAATTAACGTACTCTACCTAGTTCTCCCTCTCCCCTACATTACTTACTCTACAACTCTACTTTTCCCACTCACTCCTTACTTCTTCAGCAATGTAATGCAATCACTCTTCACTCAACTCACTCCACTCACTTTTGTACTCCTCTCTCTCTGTCCATGAGAATGCCACTAGCTAGGACCGAGGCATTTCATGGGTCGTTTGTCATACAAAGTGCATTATATTTTAATAATCTACCCGAAGAGCTCAAACAGTTGAGGAACGCAAAGCTATTTAAAAACCGATTGAAGGAACTGCTAATTTCAAATTATTAATTTTAATGATTCGGCGCAATGTTACAACATTAGACAGGAAATTTTACTGTAGCATGTTATTTTGTATTTCTTTTAATTTTCTATTTTGTTTCTTCTGAGCTCTCGTCCGAAGATGGACTAAGTTTATCTTATGTTTAAGTTATATTGTATTTGCCTGGTTAGGTGGCAGAATGGTCGCAAACGACCAAATCTTGCCAGGTCATAAATAAATAAAACGATATTCATTCATTCATTCATTCATTCAAGTCGCTAATCAATCAATCAATCCACTTACTCCACTGAATTCACAATGCCACTCTCCCTTCACTACACTTGATTCTCTCACTCAACTTAACTCATATCTCTGCTTTCCCCACTCTCACCTTACTCCGTTTAGTAATGTACTTTTTGATCTACTTTTCTATTTTGTTCACTCCTCGAGAACTCTGCTTCACTTACTCAGTCCACTGCTCTACTTGGTCCGCTCACTCCTCTAATCAACTCACCTTTGTACTCCTCTCACTCCACCTCTCCACTTCACTAAATTCACAACGCCACTCTCCCTTCACTACACTTGATTCTCTCACTCTTCACTCAACTCACTCTTCACTTCATAACTCCGCTTACGGCTCTCATTCGACTCTTGAGGTCTCCACGGCTCTACGCTCTTTTGCTTCATTTCAAGAGGCGAGAGGGCCCAAAGCATTATTTTTTCAACTACTTGATTATTTCAAAATAGTATAAATCGAATTATTCCAACATTTTCTACCGTTTTCTTTCCAATTGCGACATTCATAATATCGAGCGTTCATTAGTTTTAACAAATTTTAAACGATTTTCTTCCAAACTGCCTCTTTCTTCTCAGCTCTATCCTATAATCCAGTACGTTTCCAGCCACTTTGAAGCTTTAGGTTTGGCAACGTCGCATCCCTCCCTTCTTATTCTAATGCTAATTCAAATTCTCGTGCCCTCTCTACCGATACAAAGAGACACTTCGGAGGCCGGACGATCTCGTCTTTCAGGGGTTGAGCCAGAGGGTTGGTGACCCAGACGGTTAGGGCGACATTTTCCCTCCTGCGGCGATTGACCAATAAAATCAACCGACGAAAATCGCACGTTTTTGACATCATCTGAACGCCGTATTCATTTCTCAGCCTCCCTCGTAATACCTACATATTTTTTGGAAATTTTAATTTTTCTGCTGTTGCATACCTAGCTTTATTTTACTGAATAAAGTGTTATATCGTTCTATTTGCACTTATTGCCTAAATTTTGCCTCAGTTTTGAGGCATTTTCTGTATGGCAGATTTTTTTTGTAGTTATTCTAATAATTATTCCTCACGATTCTGATATGGCCAGCTGAATTCAGATGCTTCTGTAGACTTCACCAGTAGAAAATAACAAAAATAAACGTAGCGCTTGAATAAAAAATAAATAAAAACGCTGCAAATGATTGTACAGTGGTTTATTATTACTTGGCTTCAATAATGATTTAAGAATACTATCCATTTGCGGTTGAAATTATTCCAAAAGCTTATTAACGTTCCCACCTAAAAACAGATTGGTAAACAGGGGAAACTCCGTATCAACTATGGCCATTTTAATCATTTTTATTTTTCTTCATTTCTGAATTAGAAGTTAAATATTGTCTAAAAGTACAGTTGAAGAATTGTATTTTTAAATCTTTTTTTATTTATATTATTATTATTGGATATTCGGATTCTACCTCGCCTTGAAACGTAAAACATCAAATTTTGAAGGGAAAAAAAATTCTGCCATACAATGGTTTATTATTAATAATAAACCAGAAAATTCAGTCCGAAACTATAAAAGCAAATTCTGGAAATTTTCACCAAAAAATCTATCACTTCTTTAAATGCACAATAATAGTTGAAAAGTGTTTTTTTTTTCGCGAAAATTCGAAATATTCCGTTTCGGTCAATTTTTCTCCGATTTCGTCCGCTCGAATGACTGTTCTATCGGCGATTTCATACGATTCTTGTGCGAGCCGCGTTGAGCAACGGCGAACGGCTAGCCAGAAGACAAGTTGAGCCGAGTCTCTTCGTAACGTCTATTGCGAGAAAGTTTGGAATGCGAGTGCCTTATGGTGGCTTTACGTGGGAAAACTGCCTTTCCCAAGGGCGGAAATCGTTCGCAATAAGTGTCATCGCGTTTTGAAAACGGTGAAAATATCGTCGAAAAATAATTCGTCGAAAATGAGGTCGCCGAAGCGAATAATTTAGAGATTTTTTTTATTGCCGGCCGAAAATCGGGATAGCTCGTTTGATCGTCGTAGGTGGTCGACGAATTTTTTTTTACGATTCCCGTCCCGGAATCGACCGGACTAAGTCGCAGGCGGAGATGAAATTCGACAGATTTTTTTTTATCGCAGCGGGGGCCGATGCAATTTGAACGAAAATGAAACGACGCGGACCGACAGGTGCATTTAGTCAAGATAAAGGTCCTTTGCATAATGTCAACTCCCAATAAACTATTCGAATGCGGCAGTCATGACAAAGTGTTCCTACAACGGCTTGTTGGGTCAAAACGAAGCTGACAAGTTTGACGAAAGCCGGTTTTTTTCCAAGATTCAAATCCGCTCGGAACGGAGCTCGTCGTAAATTTAGACGAGCATCATCGTCGAAAATGATTTCTATTTATCGCTCTATTTCCCTAAATCGAACGGAAATCGACTCGATATTGAGTTGACGATTTTTTCATGTGCGGATATTAATCTTTAAATATCTAAATCTATTTCTTAGATATCCACAGCTAATCTATCTGGGATTTCGAATAAATATCTATCCATTCGATCTCCCTTGTCTATAATCTAAATATAGTGCAAAAAAGAAGAAAACTAAATAATTCTGAACAAATATAAAATCCGATCTGAATATCTAATTTATGACTTCTGATTTCTAAAATGTCACCCCTAAAAATCTTGACGATCGCTCTAAAATATCCCTTGAATAAGACCATCAAATATTGCAATATTGTAATTTTCATTACTTCTAAAAAAATAATTAATCTCTATCGTATTATTTCTTAAGAATTAATTCCAATCCTGTTAATTTTTTTAAGGAAATATTATCCTCTTTTGAACAAAACAATATGTGCAAATAGACCTTAAATCTCACCCTGTAAATTTCTGAAAAAATAACTGAAATATTTAATATTTAAAATATTGTTATCTTGAAAATTATCGATTTTTCAATTCCTTTTATGGGGATTTCCTGAATGCTGTTGTCAAAGGCTGTACTGTGATAATACTAATGACCTGTCATGAAAATGTCAGCCCTCTCACTCAAATAAGGGATAAATGGAGTCTTATGGGTCAGAAATTATGATTTTTCAGGGGAAGTGATTGTATGAAAAATGCACATCGCCGTTGATCTGTAACTGTGTGCCCAACATGTCTAATGTCTTATGAAAAGTTAGGGGAACGTCGTCCATTTTGAAAAACAAATTTTACCTCTTTTTTTGTTGGTTTTATCTTTACAGCGAATCGGCTTATTTTGGCCTAAAAAATCAATGTACGATTTTAGATGCAAAATGTAGTGTTCATTCAAAAATTATATCATCTTAAGAAGTGATTTTTATTTCAACTATATAGTACCTGACACCCTTAAATCAATCATTAACTTGATCATACAACTTGAAAACCTTAATCACTATTTAAACCTCCTTGAAAAATATTAAAGGTATCACTCCTCCACAAATATCAGATCCCTATTATTTTAGGGCAGTTTTATTCTAAATTTCAACCTTGAAAAGGCTACTATTATACTGTACTATTTATTCTTCCTTTTTACTCACTATCCTCCAATTTTGCGTTCTTATTAACCTAAAAACAATTTTAAATAGAAAAACAAAATGAAAAAAATACAAACGAAAAACAAAAAAAAAATGTTATCAAAAAACAAAAAAAAAAATACAAACAAAAAATACAAACCAAAAACAAAAAAAAATAAAAACAAAAAAATACAAACGAAAAACAAAAACAAAAATACAAACGAAAAACAAAAACAAAAATACAAACGAAAAAAAAAATAAATAAATAAACTGCACTATGAAATGAGTGGGACTGAAAAAAAAAACAACTCAGTTGGCCCCTGCATTTTGTGAACCGGGATAGTTGGATCCTGTGTTGTTTCCTTCGTCCCCCTCCTTGGATTCCTCAACCTCCGAAAACCTCGAAGGCCCCTCAGTGGGAAAAAGATCGAACGGAAGAAAGTCCGGGAATCTTGCGAAGGTAGACAAAGAAAGGATGATGAGAACAGCTGATCGTTACTCTCTCTCCGATCGAACTGAAGCGCGCAAATGATTGATAATGTTTTAAATTGACAATCGCCCCGAAATATTAACGAATTTTCATTTCATTATAGAGAGGATCTCTTGAAAATTATCTCAACTTTTCCTCGCTTGCAGCATCATCTATTAAAGTTTACATAATATTTCTCTTCTGGTCGTCGTTCCGTTATCTGACGTTTTATTTGTGTAATTTATTAAATTTTTATTTTTCGGTCGAGACACTCAGCACAGTCTCATAAGAACCATTTGGTCCCGAATATTAATTGATATTATCTTAACCAATATTTATCAACATAGTGAAAATAATACTCCAGTCTCGTATTTATTAAAAATTCCAAGAGCACAAGCTCTTAGATGAAGAATCAGTACAATTTTAAAGAGATAATAATTTAGCTATATTGAATCACTTGTGTCCTGCTGTTCCATAGCGATTTTTTGTTGACTCATGTTGAACGGCGTTTTTATTTATAATTTTTTTTTTTTTTTTTTTTTCAGAAACTGCTAGTAGCTATTTTAAGCTCTATTTTTCAATTTTATTTTTTAATTAAAAGATGAATATTTTCCCCAAAAATAAGGCTTTCAAAATTATCACTCGATTGCTTCTTGGACGAAGGAAAGGAATTCTGTCATTCATTTCGCTCGTTCTGGCATCTTCGAACTCTGTATGACCGTGAAAAAATAAAAACAAAAAAAAATAAAGAAAAAAATAGTGCTTGGGGAAAAATATAGAAACGTGAAAAAATGCCGTCATGTTACAATGTATCATTTTCATGGTAAAGAATGGATAAGTTTAGACCGGCTGACAGCAATTAGCGGACTCTAGTTCGCCCAAAATCGTTCCACATCTTCCTCCTCAGATATCTATGTTTCCATGGTGACCCGGTGGGGTAGTTCTCCTAAGCTAGCCAACCTCTGCGTTGGAAGGAGATGGAATTACTGGAGAGATTATCCTTATACACCCTCCTCCTATTATTGGTCCATTTCTTAAGAAAAGACCGAGAACCGCTTCGCCTTTCCGACATATCCTCTGAAGTGCTCTAATGACCATTACGCAATTACGCGGGTAAAATTATTTTTTATTACTATTAATCACCACTATAAAGTAGGCTATAGTACTTGGAATTCACAATTTATTTAGTTCAAGGTGAGGTTACCATATGGGAATTAGGATCTTCAGGTTTGAAACATGGACAAGCTAGGACTCTAAAAATACTCTTGAATGCGTCTCATGAAAAATATTTGCTCTTGCAAAAACTAGCAAACTTAGGTTCACAAATCATACGAAGAATAAGCTTGAATAAATGAATTTATCGACAGCTTCGTTATATTCAATAAATGTAAGATGGGATCAAGGTCTTAATAGAAAGTTTATTGTGGATTTCTCCCAAAAAAAATGAGTTGAATAGCTGTCGTTTAATTTAATAAATAAAAAGCGAATAAAAAAGTGTCCCTCGAAAAAATGGACGTCCGCTAAACTAGTTCAGAGCGATTAAATTGTAGCCTAGAAAAAAATTATACCTAGAATATTTACTATATAAATATTTATAGAGTATAGCATTATTATAGTATATTTTATCATATTACTGTATTTATTTTTATAAATGTTGATAAATACTCCCTATTGATTATAAGTTCTTTCTTACCTGAACTTGGACTTTTTTTTGTTTCAGTATGAACCAGAAGAGTACGACGGTCAGTCACCAGTTCGATATGGTGCGCCACCTCTCACACCGAAAACCGGCCTGTATTCGTCCGACTTTTACCTCGGTGAGTATCGCCGAAAATCTCGTATTTAGCCTTTTTTAGACTCTTCCACTTCAATTTAAAAACCGTCTTATTTATTAGGAAAAACACTGAATTTATTCATTTGTAGTTATTAATTTTTTTCTTAAAAATTTCCAGTTTCTGATTGGTATTTTTTTTTTCCTAAAAATGTTATTCTAATTTTTCTAGTTTGTAATAAATTCCGAATTTTGACATATTCTCCATTTTGAATTTCGCCTTGATCCGAATTTCCCCAAAATTCACATTTTTACCTTTTTAAACTTCAAATTTAGCTTTTTTTGTGAAATTATTGTCGAACGAAATTCATTTCGTTAGTTGATATTTGCTAAACTTATCAAAAAGCTGGATAGTCGTGATTTTCTCGCATTTTTCCAACTTTTTTGCCTTTGACATGGCGGGGAACTTGAAATTAGGATTTAGCGCTCCAAACTACACTTGCTAGTGTCCGAATTTCGACCATTGAGCCGCCGTTTGATTCAAAGCATAAATAATCGACAAAAATCAAGTTAAAAAAAGTACTAAAAATTAAATATTTTATTATAAATATTAATTTATTCTGAAAATTTTTGAGCATTTTCAGCTCTTCACAAGTCGTACAGACAAATCTTACCTTATTTCTAAAAAAATCCATATGTTTCCGCAGAGTCGGAGTTTTATTTCTGTGTACGTTCTCGTTTTTTCTCGTAAATTTACACCTGAATTTACGACTAGAATAATGTACTATACGAATCGTCCTATAAGCATTTGAACATCACCTCAATCCATTCGAGATAATGTTCAATCGACGAGTGATAATTTTTTTAATAAAAAACCGTGCCGAGTTTTGTATTCTTTACATTACGCCTTTATGTGTCGACTACGTTCGAAATCGTTTATGCTAATCGGGAGCAAATATTTTGTTTCGCACGAAGACATGTCGAAGACCTTGGTCCAACGCGACCGTGATGATAATCTATTTTTTAACAGAATATTTCCCACACAAATCGATCGAATTTCACACTGTAAATTTTTGTTTTTAAATGAGAAACGTCCACCGTGGCTGAACCACCGTCTACTAATAATAAAATTCTTCTTCGGGGAGATTGTTTTCCCCCGATTTTTTTTTCTATCCTGTTTATAAATTTATTTTTTCGATTTTTGTCATTTTCATTCAGAAAACGGTGGCACGAATGGAACAGGAGAGACATGGACGCCTAGTCCATATTATGGAGGAGCGCCCACGCCAACCGTCGTACCTTATACCACCTCCAACGCTGTTCACCACGAACCCCTGGTAATTCATCCATTACTATAACTGTAGAGAATAATTTACATGAGGTGCATTCTGCGATTCGTGTATCGATTGTACCATTAATTCATGGTTGAAAATTTCTCTCGACAATTTTTTCTACCCGCCTATTTCCTTATTTTTTCGTTCTAAGATTATTTTGTTCTCAACGTGTGACACTAAAATGGCCATAATTACGTTTATTTTTATAAGTTGTGTCAAATCTGAAGACACAGTCGGACAGAAAATTGAATACTATACCTGACCTTTTTTTTAATGACCGTCCAAGCCGAGAGAAAGGTCTATAAAAAGCGAATTTTATCGAATTTAGGAAAACTCGAATATTTAAAAACGGTAATTGATCCATGAAAAAAATTCCCATGATTCGAAAATGTTAAAAGGTGCGTCAAAATCTCATTTTCCCACAATCTTGTTGGATTTTAATGTTTAAATTAATTTTAGAAGAGAAATTTATGTTTGAATAGGGAAAAACCTCAACTTTTAGAGTCAAATTGGGGCCTCACGAGGGTTTCGGAGAGACAGTTTGTTAAAATGTCAATATCCACATTCAGCCGTCTCCCTTGGCTTATTTTATAACAATGCTCTCTGTTCTCTCTGCAAAATCGCAAAATTTCAAACCTGCCCAGTAATTAATTCAACTTTTTAAGATCTTATGTGACTGAAACGTTATACCTGGCCATACATACGCGTTCTTACCCCTTGATAATCGCGCCAAGGGATTATTTCCTTTCGAAAATCGTTTACCGAAATGTACGTTAGCAAAAGCCGTGAAAATCGGCGCATTATTCGAACTAGGATTATGTTCCCTTCGGTTCGAGCCATTTTTCAAACTTGAAAACTTCATTGGAATCAGTAATTTTTACAAATGCTATCTCAGGTCTTTCAGCCATCAATCTGTTATCCCCGTGGCTGTACTTCGAAATAAAAAATTAAAAATTGTCGACGCCAATTCCCATTGTTAACTTTTTGGTTCGGGAAAAATCTAGTTCAAACATGACTGTAACGCTCTCATGACTCGTCAATACATCTGATTTTCCTTTTACCCTAGCTTATCTTTTTATAGGTTTTCAGCAATTCGAGCCAGAAATAATCTGTTGACGCTATTGTACTAATCCTCGAGCCATTTCGTAATTCACGCGTCTGTCATCAGGTGGGTTACATCCGGAGCGTGTCGCCGAGCTCGGGACGAGAGCCGCTGCCGCCGATGTCCTCACTGCGGACACCTCATTCTCCTGGAGGCAGCGGAGGCGTCGGCCCGCAGCCCCCGGGGCCGTCACCTGTCGTCTCGACGGCACCAGCGCCTATATACCTGTCTCCCGCCACACCTAACCCGCCCGGATCTCATCCAAGCGATACCCTCGTCGGCAAGGCACTAGCATCGGTAAGACTCGGTCGAAGAAAGCGTGAGAGATAACGATTTCACAATAATCCCGTCAAGATTTACTCGGCCATTTTACCGCTTATTCAGGAGCGTTGAATATTTCAATTGAATAAACTGCGCGGATAAATATAATATAAATAATATATATAATAAAACCATAATAAATATAAATAATACCAAATACCAAAATAACTTGAAAACTAATAAATAAACCATAATAAATAAATACATACCATAATAAAACTATAATAAATATAAATAATAAAACCATCGCGGCCGTAGCTTTATTGGTTCTCGAGTTAGCACAGCTTTTGTGTTGAATTCGGGAGATTTGCATAAATTTTGCAGTGTATTTATACGATATTTATAGCTCCTGTTTTCTTGGAGCTATAAAAATCGTTCTCTACTCAATGGAATGCTCGTTGAACACTTCTACTATACCGTAAGGCGAAAAATTCAGATTTTAATTTGGACATTAAGAAAAATAAAAATGATGAAAATTACAATAGTTGCAACAGAGTTTTCCCTTATAATTACCAATCTGTTGTTCGGTACATATACAAATGTTCAGAATAATTAATATCATAAATGAATAGTATTCTTAAATCATTATTGAAGCGAAGGAATAATAAACCACTGTTCAATCGTTTGCAGCGTTATATTAGGAAGGTGAAGACAATTTTTTTTATTCCGACCTACTAACAATGTGGGAACCTTCATCTATCGGTACAATTTCAAAATTTCTTCTCTATGAGCGCCTAAAGCCGCTACGTATTCATAGAAATCCCCCCGAATAACCAATAATCGGTAGACATTGCTCCAATGAGGGTTTCAGTTCGAATAGTCAAATATAGGGAATGAGCTGAACCGTGGGGTGTGAGTTGATGCGATTAATCACTTCAATTCCGCTCGACTGCCCTCGAAGATGTCCAAAAGTCGGCCCGGCGAGAGATTTGAATGCGAGAGAAGGCAGTCGAACACATCCGGAGCAGAAGTTCGCCCGTTTTCAAACTAACAATAAACCGTAGAGTTTTGGCGTGGTCCAGTCAACGCTGTAATTAGCCAATTAGCAAGATGGGTCAGCGGCAGGAATCCTGGCAGGAGTTTTAGGCAAAGCCTGGTCTTGTCAAGTTGACTATAATCCCCAGTCTCTTACAGACGTAGTCGTTTCGAGTTCGAGTCTACGATAGTAATCCTAGGCGTGACTTTGATTATCATAATCACACGTTATATAGAAACATCTAAGCGGTGTATTCAATAAACGCCTATGAATATATAATAGTGTTAGTAATGAATATTGATCGAGTTTTAAATGAGGAAAAAATAATCTGAGATGCTAAGTTGACGAAAATTCTATCTTCATAGCCGTCCTATTTCTACCCTTTTCATCCGATCTAATATGTTCTAATAAGTTGATCTAATATATTCGAAAAACGCTGCAAATTATTGTACAGCGGTTTATTATTCGTTCGCTTCAATAATGATTTCAAAAGACTATTCATTTGCGGTAGTAATTATTCGAACATTTGTGAACGTTACCACCGAAAAACAGATTGGCAACTTTTGTAATTTTAATAATTTATATTTTTCTTAATTTCCAAATTATAAGCTAAATTTTTCGCCTAACGGATAAGTTGAAGAGAGTGTTCGACAAGCATTCCTACAAGTATAGTACGATTTTTATAGCTCCAAGAGCTCTCGAGCTTTACCCTTACGCCGAATTTTTGAAAATCTCCCAAATTTAATTCAACATAAAAGCTATTAACCCCGCGATGGTCTCATTCGATTGAGCATCCAACGATCCATAGATATTGATACATATTTCTCAATTGCAATTCACATTTTTTCACAACTACAGAAGTACACATTTTCCTGAAAAACTCTGGAAAGTACGAATTTTCTTTCCCTTAAAACAACCAAAAATACCCTTGAAAGTGAGGTTGCGATTTGGTTAATGAATTTAGCCGTTGTCGGGCCGAGGTAGATTTTTAGAGAAAATGTCCTGGATTTAGCTTTTATAGTTTCGTCAGAAAAATCAATTTCAAACCCCCACAAAAAATTTGATGTTTTACGTTTTCGAATTAAAAAAATTAATGTTCAATTTTCGAGATTTTCAGAAATTTGGCATAATTATGGTAAAGACTTGATCTAACTTGACCTAATAAAATTAATTCGAGAATTCTTGTAGCTATAAAAATCATTCTATACGGTCTACAGATAATTAAGAAAAGCAAAACTAACAACAGTTGCTAAAGAGTTTTCCCTTAGAGTTACCAATCTGTTAGGTGGAAACGTTCACAAATTTTTGGACAAGTTATTATCGCATATTCTTCTTACATCATTATTGAAGCAAAGGGATAATTAACCTCTGTACAATAATTTTTGTGTCGTTTTTTATTTGATATTCGGATGCTTTGAGACGTTAAACATCGCATTTTGAGAGGGTTAGAAAATTTTACTTTCTTGGGCGATTACAATGTTTTTTTATGTTCATTTTCTAATAAAAAGAACTGCTTAACCAGTCATGGTTTTAGAAGACTCAGCTTTTCATTTACTATCAAGTTGCATTTTTATTTTTCCACAACGTTGAAAGAGCTTCCATTTTTTCAGCTTAGTGAGCACACTGCCCGTAACTATTATAAAATAAATACACTTATAACCGCAATAAAACTAAAAGTGCAATATAATTAAAATAAGTATACAAAATATAAATAATATCACCATAATAATATAATAAATAATAGTATATAAAACTAAATTACATTTTTTCCCCTCTTTTTTACCTTCTAGATCTATCCTACGGAAGCCAGCGCGAGCTCGTACTCGTCGAACCCCAGTACACCGGTCAGTTCGCCGCCTCCATTGCAGACGGTCGTCGGCGGTGGCGGAGGGCCGCCCGGAGCTGGCCCTCCTGGGGGCTGGCAGTCGCCCCCTTTCGCTCCTTCTCAAGCTCCGCAAGACGTCGTCGTACCTGTCAGGACAGTCGTCACTGGGGCTCCACCCATGCACATGGTTCGTATTTTTGTAATATCATTTTCCAATTAAAAACCCGGTTTTCAGTTTCCTCTTTTGTCTTCGAAAATAGGTAAGACTGAGCTCTGGAATTTGTGTCGTCAGCTTCCAAATTAGTTTTCAGTGTTGTGTGTGAAAAATGCGCTTTTTCTGGTTATTTTTTATTTTATTTTTTTAATACGTTTTCTTGAAATATTGACTCCTCTTAACAATATTTTATATTAGTAAAACCTGCGATGGTTTAAGTAGCATTATATTCAGCGTCGGTATTTTTTTTCTTTATAATTTTAATTTAATTCATTTGCATTCTGAAGTAACATTTAAAAAATCCATTTAGATAGCTCTTTGTAGGCTCTCATTCTCCAGCAAATCAGGTAAGGAATGTGCATTGTCTCATTCTCGGGCCTCGCCTTCTAGTTATTATTCAGCCCAAATTAGGAAAATCTTCTGATTCAAATGAGGGCGGCAAAATTGAAAACAATTCTCAAAAATAATACCTCGCTAACTTCAGCTCGAAAATATTTTTTTCTCGACAGATTTTCATTTTATTTTACCACAGTACATTTCTTACAGAGCTTTTCTTTTCCTTAGCTTAGCTATTCTTTCCAAACTTCGCTGTCAATACGCTCTAAGTTGGTCCCTCGAATTAGAACGATTTTCTATTATTTCTCGCGTTTTACATTTTTTTGTTTTGTGTTTTTTCCCCGGTCTGATTTCGTTGGTTTTTAAACCCTGTTTTCTGTTTTTCGTTTGTGTTTGATTTTTTTCTGTGTTGTGTGTGTTGTAACTGATAGGATCAACAGAGGTTGGACGACGCAATCGGCTTCCTTAGAGATCATGCTGAGGTAAGGAATTTTAATTTAATTTTATGTGTTTTTCAATTTTTTTTCTCAATATTTTAATGCTCTTATGTGACGCTCTTTCATGAAATCGAAACTTTAATGTATTTTTTTTTCATGCGCTAAAAAATTGAATAAAATATAAAAACCAGTTACATATTGCGGAGTGTTTTTTACAATCTGAATGCTGCTTTATGATTTTAGCTCTATATGATATTTGGGATCATGAACACCACTATATGAATTTTTCCTACCAGAATTTTCACCGACTAGTTAATTCGACCTGTTATTTTACAAAATTTAAACCAATTTTTGTTTCGAACCCTGAAAAAATTAGATTTTTCCTCCTGTAAATTTTCATGTATTTTTTATCTTGTACAGGGCACGCGGATGGAAGAGCGGTTGGACGACGCCATAAACGTTTTGAGAAACCACGCCGAAAGTCAGCAACTCCTTGCACACTGTCCGCCGTCGCTTTACCACAACACGATCGACCTCGTGAGTAGAATATAATGTAGAAATAATTATGCAATTTTATTTTATAAAACCGTTCACAGTTCGAGTTGGAGGTTAGAGTGTCAAATTACATGTTTTCCGTCGAGCCTGTATCTCAGATTATTGCACATTATTGCGCATTTTTTCAACTCAGAATAAGAAACAATAGAATTTTCCACATTATCAAGGCTATTTGAAAGGTAAGGATAGGTTATGAAGAATTGTCGGCCATTGTTTTATGCTCATAATTTAATATCGGTCTAGTATTGTCCGAATCTACCATTGAAAAACGTGATTTCCTTGTTAATGTATTGATGACTGCTATCCAGAAAATTCTGCCATTCTTTTCCCAACTTAATTCTTGCCACAATTCAAAATCCTCCTTCGCCCTTTGTAGAAAAATGAGGAAGGCGGTATTCATTAAAACACCTTGCCCCATTATAACCTCCCTGTTCATAATTTGGTTTTACATTGCAGGCGAACCCTCATGTCTACGCTGGAATGCCACCGGCCGACATGGACCCAGCCACAGCTGTCAAATTGGAACGTCTCAACTCTGCTAGTAAGTTATCCAAAACTGGAAAACCATCTGGGAATCATCAAGAAAATCCTGGATTTATAAAAATAGGGTTTATAAAAAAAAAGAAAAAATTATAAATCATTTACTAATAAATTTGCAAACGGTATTTCGAAAATGGAAGAACTCGAATCTTAGTTCGTCATTAGAGGAAACTCACTTGGGTTATCGCAATTCCTAGGGTAACATTTCAACCTACTGGTGTTAATGACCAGGACCTCAGATAAAAATTAATGGTTTATAATTGACAAAATATGAACGTTTTGATTATTTTCCGCAATTTCAGAAGACATGCTGATGGGAAAATTTATCGGCGAAAAGAGGAAAGACGTTGTCGACTGCGATTCAAAGCCGAGCAGTTCTGATCTTCTAGTGGCGTCACCTGGGAGCGGCGGTGGACTATCAAAAGGCGGCAAACGAGTTCGCCGATAGTAAGTGTTATCCAAGTATTTGACGCCGATAAATTCCATTTGTTTCTCAATCGAATTTGAAGTACGGGTGAGCGATGTAAAACCGTTGAGTGCTTGTAGAGATTTTGGTTTTTTACATTTTACCTATAAGGAGAATTAGCGTTCCTCTCTTCCATTCTCCCTGAACAAGAAAAAATTTTAATGACAAATTAATAAAAATATCTTATTATAAAAAAAAAAGTAAAAAAAATTGAAGTTAACTTTATAAATTATGAAGCAGGCACTTCACTTAAATTTCATCAACAATAACATGTATGTTCGAAAAAGAAATAGAGTTTAAAAAAAATAACAGTTATTGTCGTCATTCTTCTTCTACAGCTTTCTTTTGAAGCTATTCTTACACGTATCTGTTGAACAATTTTTTTTCGTGATTTCTACAATGGTCTATTATTGAATAACGAATCAAAACCTACTGTACTTGTAAATTGTCACGAATTGTACCACCATCGATCTATAGAACATATTTTTTGGTTTACTGGCCCCTGAATCAATCCCAGTACGTTCCGAGTTTTTCCTAAATGTACTGCCTTCTTAGAACAAATTGCTCATATATTTTGGGTTCTCGTATAATATAACGTTCTTACACAATGTTTTGAACACCATAGTTTTTTCTAGTTTATTTTCCCCCTATTTTCAACCACCGCATCCGTCTGTACGATGGCGTGACTTGTCATTAACTGAAAAACAAAGCTCATCGCTTCATTTTCCTCTAAAAATAACTTTCCAGATCAAAATTCAATCAAAAGTATCGAGCCAACGATTTATTACTGACAAATTGTACGAATTCTCATAAATATGATAAAATGTTTCCGTGCAAGCAGTTGTTCGAGCGTGGAAGACGACGAAGAAGACCACAGCCAGAAAGCGCATCGGGAGAAAGAGCGAAGACAAGCGAACAACATTAGAGAGAGGTATGAAATTTTACAAAATTATCTAGTTATCTAGATATGCAGATGTGAATGGTATTCATGGCTCGTGTTCGGTCAGGGAGCAAATCGAGAAGTTGAGGGTGCTATAAAAAATTTGACGTTGGTATGAGAAATAATTTGTGAAGCATCACTAGACCCGATGAGACTAGAACAAATATTCACCCTGAACAATTATCCTGCGCCTATTATATCTAATAAAATTAAAAAGCCGAAAAATCCATAACATACTTACCACCCAACACAATAAATCTGCTACAATGACACAGGGCCCGCAAACAACATTGAACCCATAAAATACATCACCATACCATACAGAAAACAGTGGGCACTTCTAAAAATCATATTCGACAAACGAAAAATAGCCTGAACTTACAACAACCAAGAACAGAACATATTTTAAACGATCTAGGACGCCGAACACATTCTGAGCTCTTGCCGTAGTGTTTACAAAATCCCATGCAAGGACTTAACTTGTAGCGAGTTGACAATGACTGTGAATACTGTCGTTTCTGCTCCTAGATTTAAGTATCAAATGAGCTAGGGCTTGATTACTTTTGTAAGTATCGTATAAGAAGCATCCTCGCACATCAGGGTCAATATTGGCTAGAAAATCTTCCATAGTTCTATTCCACTGGGAAAATTGTTCAAAGAAATTGTTGCAGAAGTGCAAACGTTTCAATTCACCTGTCTAATTGTGATTTCTTTCCAGAATAATAATCAAATAGCAATAATCTAGATTGTGAGTGTGCTCCATCGACGCGTTTTTGGCAAATTTTGACAGTCAAATTATGCTATTTGTTCCTTGTTTTTGGCTCGGCACATCTGAAGTGCAGAGCTAACGCGGATTTTCAGATATTAAACATTTATTCGATGTTTATCCGCCTCGGACATGGCGATTTGACTTGAATTTTTAACGCTGCTCTTAATTTATGAAAGTGAAACACCCTTTTGACTCAATAACAGCTTCGTTAATCCATAATAGGCAATTTATAATGTCGGGAAATATTTTTCGATTGCCTAATCGCCGTACCCATTCCCGCCATTGAATGTCGACGCTGTTAATCATGGTTAAATCTTAATTAAAACGGCAGTTTTATTAATTTGGCGGGTGTGTTTGTCGACGGAAAGTGAGAGAATGCTGTGCCTCTCACGGGTTGGGCTCGTGCGGAGCGATGAAGAGGCGACCAGCTGCAACGAAGATCCCGAGCTGAAGGCTCTTCGGGAAAAGGAGCGACGCCAAGCAAACAACGCCCGAGAGAGGTAATCCCTATGTCCAAACGTATTATCCAAAACCTGCCATCATGGATCGGAGACTACGTTAGCTCATTTCGGATCCTTTCGCTCCTGCAGATCATTTTCAGTAACTTATTTTCCACGCTAGCTGAGTTAACCTGTTTTATACTCTAAAAGGTGTTGTTATTAAAAACCTTGGTTAGTCTTGAAAATTATAGCGCCTGTCTTACAAAAAGCGGCTTCGGCGATGCCAGCTTTTGAGCAATAGAACTAAAGGATCCTTGTGGAAAGTAACTTGTACTCGCTCTACCGCTACTCGCAGAGAAATTCAATCAACGCGATCGCCACGCTGAAATTGCAGTGATTTTCAGTGGCCATTTCATCGGCGACAACTGTGGTTTCTTTCCTGTTTTCTCATCGTGTTTGACGATTTCCCGATTGATTTAATTCGAAAGTCGCAGATTTTAAATGAGTATGCCAGTTCTTGAGTTTAATATGAAATTCAACTGAAATGAATGTAATTTATATAAAGAAACGTGGCGATTCTTATTTCCGATTAAATTAACGGGTTTTGAGAGAATCCTTAATAAAATCAGTAGATTTCGAAGAGATACTAAAAAATCCGTAGATCTGGCAACACTGCTCTCATGCTCGAATTATTTCTGCCAGTTTTTTTTTTTTTTCTTTTTTCAGTCAGATGGTTGTTGATGATCAACCTGTATGCTCACCAATTTTGATGGGTTTGAAAAGTATTTTTTTAGAGCTGAGTGACCAGACCCCCAATAGGGTTTTCCTTCCGCTGTCTACCACCCAGTGCGCTGGCATCAATGTACAGAATTCCTATAATTGGAATTAAATAAAGCCACTAAAACCATTCTGGTATTTTGTGCTGGTTTCATTGTACAAGTTAACCAAACAACTCCTACTGTATACAGAAGTTTCATCTGTTGACACTCACGACTGTAAATTCTAACCTTATCATGATCAGCGATGGTGAGGGGACGTCGTTTGTACCACCAGACCCAAAAGTGACAAGAATTCTGTCAAAAGTTCTCAGTTTCGCATTATTTTTACGATTTTCCTCCTCCGCAGTGGCAAATCTCAACTCTCACCCTGACTCGGAGTTGTACTATTGGCATTCTGTCTCAAAGTGTTCATTATGTATATAGTAGATTTAAAATTAACAATGTGAGCCTAATTTGTCAATTGGCGGGTTCGTTGTACAGCTTTATGCGATGTTGATGGAGCATGCTACACATGTGAAAAGGTTTCTTCCCAGTTGCATGGAAAAATGGCTAGGTTTAAGGTCGAAAATTCGTACGCAAGAGCTTCAGCTTACTAACTTACCGCTGGGCTTGTTCGGCCATGTTGCGGGTAATCGACTAATTCATGCGACTAACTCTCAGTAGGTTAAATTCGGCGCGAATTGTTCCCGAAGAAGCTATCCTATCCCAAAATGCATTGTATTAAAAGTTGAGCAATCGCAGTATTACGCAATGTTAATTTTATGTTGTTACTTAATTTATGTTTTGTAAATGTATTTTTATATGTTTTTTAAATTGATACAAAATGAGGAATTTGCATAGGTTTATTTCTATTTTTTTTTTTTTTTTTTCAAAAGTTCATGCCATGAGGAAAACCGAATAATGACTCAACGGTGAATTTAGCACATCTCATAGCAGCAGATGATTTTCAAGAAGAAGCACTATGAATGAAGCAAAAATGTCACCCTTCTCCGTTATTTTTCAGCTACTCTCAGAGAAAATTAAAAACTATTATAACAGCTCTCCTTGACACGGACTTGGAATAAAATAATCTATGCAAATTCTCAATCGCTGGATAAGCTGGCGATTTTTGGAAGTTCCCGTTCGAATTGTCTTCTCTTCATTCTGTCGTTTGCATTTTCAGGATAAGAATAAGAGATATCAACGAAGCACTGAAAGAGCTAGGGCGGATGTGCATGTCCCATTTGAAAACGGACAAGCCTCAGACGAAGCTCGGCATTTTAAATATGGCCGTCGAAGTCATCATGAGCCTCGAACAACAAGTCAGAGGTAGACCGTGTGAATTTTGAAAGAATTCTCATTATGAGTTAATTTTTTTCCCTTTTTATTTTGGGAATTTCAAATGAATTATTTTTATCGTTTTTCTTCATTTATGGACCAGGGAAAGTTAGGGCTGAGGGTCCCTAGATAAACAATTAACTAAAAAAAATCCTTTAATAATCAATAATAGTTCAAGTAACACTTTCATTACGTATTAACACTAACGAATTATTCATTATTTACAAAAATTACTGAAATATCACTTCCATCGCATAACTGTAGGTACGATAAATGGAGGGGAGTGGGGGGTGTAATATTAACGACTCTATATTATTTTAATAGATTTTATTAGGAGAACCGGGATCCGATATTAACTGCATTGAGCTAGTCACGAGAAGATGATTTATTGATAACAGCCGCTTATCGATCATCTAGTGTTACCAATAACCTTGGTAGACACGGATATAATAATGTCACAGTGCGAAGGTAATAATAGTGTCAAAAGTTAGGTAACAATACATTTTTTTAAATTTATTATTTAAAGTTGTGGTTGAATTTTCACGAGTATTCATTTGCAGAGAGAAACCTGAACCCGAAGGCGGCTTGTTTGAAAAGGCGCGAGGAAGAGAAGTCTGAAGAGGGCCCTAAAAGTTTAGGCGTCGTCGGCGGCGGTCCGGGGGCGGCGTCTCATCTTGTCACCGGTGCCATGGCCGCGCATCTGGGAGCTGCAGCCCCTTTTGTTCAACAACCACCCCCACCACCACCGCCGGGCCTCTCCGGGCATCAGTAGCACGTAAGTAATGCCCCGAAACGGGAAGCATTTCCTTCGAATTTTAACTAAATCTAGCACTTGAGCCGTTGATGTTCGGATTCGAGTTAGAAACGCTTTGAGCGGTAGTACTGACCCAAAACTTGATCCGGGGTGGCATGTACGATCCAAAACACGGAAGAACGGGTTTCTGAAAAAATGGCTGTTGTTGTTTTGCAAGTGGCATCCTTCAAATATAAAAAAAAGTTTAAAAAAATTGAGATTTGTGGGGTTTTCTCCAAAGAATCGAGCATCCCGAAAACTTCTTTTAGTACCGAACGCGGGAAATGGGAATTCAAAAATGCCTTTTGGGTTGAAAAACTCCCTGAGCGCTTTTCAGAGGCTCATGGACAACGGTCTCCGGGGAGTACAAAATGAAATTGTGCCGTCTATATGAACTATATTACTGTCTTCTCTTCCAGCCATCAAGAACATATTTCCCGATTAAAGAAATTTTCAATAGTTTGCAAGGCAAGCTAATCTCTCAATTCAATCAGGCAAAACTGAAGTTTTCCGAAAAGAAGTAGCTTTTCTTGGCCATCAAATCACTGAAGCATGACTAAAACCAAAACCCCAAAAAATAGAAGCGACCCTAAAATTTCCATTGTAAGAACTAGCAAGGAACTAAAAGGTATCTTTGGACTGAACTCCTACCACCGACAATTAATAAAAACCTAGCTGACCTAAAAAACCTCATACCTTTCGACTAAAAAAGTGAAATAAAATCAACATAACAGACCCTGATTGCCTTATGGCTTTTGAGCAATGTAAAATCCTTCTCACAAATAATCGCTCCTAAAATATCCAGATTTTTCCAAACCCCTCATTCTACCGGCTTTTTTTATGAGCCGGCAAAAATGTAAAAATACTTGAGATTAGCGTTTTTTTCCCTCTCTCAGAAAAATTCATTTTTTTCTTCTTCCGATTTTTTCTAGACGAGCAGCGGAGGTGGGATGCCTTACGAGCAAGTTCGGTGATCGCCTTCAACTACCAGTATCAACCTTTATCCTCCGTGATGTAAATACCAGTGAAGTGAAAGAATGAAGAGACCTTTTATAAATAAGAGATTATATATTAAAAAAAGTGGAGAAAAAAAATTTATATAAATAAGGGAAAAAATATATTCAACTACAACATCATATGCTTAGGTGCTGCTTAAAATCTACAGTATTCTACCGTTTTGTTTGTGAAGAAAAATCTGACAACGTTTTTCGAATTGAATCAAAATATTGTTCGACTGGATAAATGAAATCGTTGTTTGGAAGGGGAACGGCCGCTTCGAGCGATTGTTTCCCCGAATTTGATTTGTACGACGAAATTGTATTCTGTTCTTACGAAGTATTCGTAGACCTTGTTCGTTGAATTTTGTTCAACGCAAGAACTTAACGCCCGGTGTCTTAATTTAACTTGCGTATTATTTTGTCCGAACCGGTGATTTACTGTGACGAATAATCCGTTTCTGTTCTTAGTCATTTTTATCATTGGCATTCCGATTTGAAGTGCGAGAGCCGCTTGGAAAGTCGAAAATTCCACTCCCCCTCCCCTTTTTCTCTCTCGCAGTGTTTTAAATTTTCGCTCGGCGAAGAATCGATTTTTTCCCCGAGTTTTCGAGGCTTTCGATCTTCCGACCGGCTCTCGAAATGTCGAATTTTCGATCTCAGTGGCCAACCTTGCATCACTTGGAACATCACTTGTCGAATTCGTACGCTTATTTGCTGCCCGCTTTGTAGTCGGATATTTCGACATTATCAAAACGCGAAAGCGGCCATTGTAATAGCTTTATACGGCCCACCTAAAACCCTCGATTTAATCATCAAAAAAGTCGTGCCATAAGTTAAATTTTATCTAGATAGGTTCTTATATTCGCTTAAAAATGTACCAGATTTGGGAAATTTTCAGTCGATTTTCGAAGCGGGTTGAGAATCAATTTTTAAAATGGTTTTATAGTTAATTTTTTGTTCACGTTTCGAGTTTAATTGTTCCTTGGTAGTTATCTAATGGAATATCCCTCGTCAGGCCATTGTTGCTCTGTAGTAAATTTGGGAAAGCGTTTTTTGTATGCCACTCGATGACATTTTTATCTTTCTTTCTGCCGAGCAATTGAATAGAAAATAGTGTCAAATTAAATTATTGGATACCTCATTATGTAAAAGCTGCTTCCAGTCGATTTACATAGGTTTTCTGCCTATCATGCGAGGTCGAAAGTTTTTCAAGATTCTTACCGACGAACAATTTTTCCGATATTTTCCAGTGATGCTGAACTATTGGTAGTTTTGATAGAAATCTATGGTATAAAGATTTTTTTTTTGGTCGAAAAATAGTCAGTTTCTGTTACGATTTATTCGCTGTCCAATTTTTCTCTTCTATAAAAATCACAGAGTTGAGCTTTTCGCTTCTTTTTTTTGCTCATTTTATTTATATAATTTCTTTTTGTACGGTCGATTTTTTTTAAATTTTCTAAGCCTTTGCCAAAGTCTTTTTTCTCTACTCAAAGTGGTAATCGCAGAGGTTGAGCGGGTGGGACGCTTATGGCACAATTAGCCCTGAAGATGCCTGAACGGGCGAAAAATCATGGTGAAAATATGAAGAATTGAAAATGAGTCGCAGGGTGTTCTCGATTTCTCAACAAATGAAATTTTTTATCCCTCTTTAAAAAAAGAAAGAATTGTTTCTTATTTTTATTACGAGTCCGAAAATTCGTCCAAATATTCAATGGTCTCATTAGTATTTTTAGACTAGCAAAATTGTTTTTTAAATATAAAAACTTACCGAATAAAAAATCTATATCAAATTGAAGAAATCTATCCCATAGTTCAACATCACTCCTAACGTTTAATGTTTTACAAAAAAATCCCCTATCAATTAAACATGTTTCATTATACCGATTTGTAATTCGAGTTTTTCGTTCTAGCTTCCAGTCTAGTACAGGTTATCGTATCGCTCCTTTTTTTTTCTCTCTCTCTCGTAGACTGAAAATTTCCACTTCCCACCGTTTTACAATCGTTTCTGTCCGCTGCAACAGTATTAGCACGAGTCAGGAAAGGGCTTCCATGTTTTCCCTAGCCTGAATTACAATTTCTGGAAAAAAATAACGGGCCGTTGCGAATTTTCGTTCGATATCAGCGTAAATGTAAGCTATAGAAGCATTTAGGGCTTCCAAATAAAATATCACGTTGGCGGAAATTTCGTCGAGTACTTAAAAAAAATGTAAATTTATGAAACAAGCCCTTCCCATCTTCCATTTTTATATTAAGGAGGAGGAAAAAATGGAAATGTGGCCATTTTTACTGTTGTGTGTAAATATAATATTAAATTGAAGGTTATAGTGATTTTAGAATTAACGTAGGAGGGGGAAAACGATTTTTTTCCTTCTCCGCCTAAGGATTTTCCCTTCCGTTTCTTTGATTTGTACTTAGCTTTAATTGTGAGACAGTTGGAAAGCCCTTAAGAATGATTTACTTAGCTCGTGTTGAGCGATTTTTTTTTGTTGTTTTTTGAACCTACTCTTACAGTAGAGCTTATGATTGCCATTAGTTGTAACTATTCTCGGTTAATTTATTTCTCTCCGTTTAAGTTCTAATAGTTCGGCAGAATGTGGCGAGAAAATTTTTTCGTGGAGAAAACCGGTATTGGCTGGTGTATGTTCGTTAAAGTGGGCTCGAATTTTTCGGGTTCTGTATCCGCCCGATAAAATGGATTTGATTTTCGCATTCGTCGCGAGGCGATATTAATTATTCGTTAAGAAAATATCTAGCCTACTGAGGAATATTACTTGTTTCGGATAAGGTTCTATATAAATGACTTATGGAAATTTTTTCCTTCCGAATGAAAGAAAAGAAAATTGTAAAAATAATGAAACCGCATCAAACCGAAGATTGCCGTTCTGCTGTGCTGTAATTCTAAGTTGAGTTATTTCCTTCCTGTTGAGTCTGCCATTTCCTCTCCCCTCCCTATTCCCCTTCCTCGCGCCCCTCCCACGTTCTGACTCTAAATTATTTCAATGATAAGGGAAAAAATGTAAATAATTGATAAAATAAAATATTTGAGAAAAAAGTTAGTTGTCGATTGATCCTTTCACTGTCGACGAGCCATGTCGATCTCAGCTTGAGACTAAATATATATTTAGCGATTATAATATGCTCTACCAGACAGAGACACTGGCGTCGATACAGAACAATGGCCAATTTTTCAACAGCCCTTTTCAGGGCCACAAATTCAAAATGGTGTCCTCAAAGGCGCTTCTTTCAATAATGAAGAAACGACGATATTTCCGTCTTAAATTTTGTTGTATCCGCGAACTCGCCAGCAAGCTTAGCCCGGAAGAAATTAATTGATCCAGTGCGATTATTTTCTGTATGATAATTATGCTTCATTGTTACGTAGACCCAGTGAAAAATTGAATTTTAATGAATTGACAAATTATAAGTAAATATGGGAAAGGTTGGAACTTTTTGGAATTTGAGAAATTTTTTGGAACAATTTGGATATATTTTTATGTTATGTTCCCGCGGAGAGAGCTATTAGCGCTCAAAGAAAACCCAAAACACGTTTTTTACTTGAAAGTGGAATATATCTCGAGAACAAAAAATAATCCGTCTCTTTTTTTATTTTTAATCGATTCTAAATTATATTTCCTCAATTTGCTTTCACCGAACAATTTTTTCAAAATTCGCAAACGTGACGAAAAAAATTCCAAAGATTAAACTCCAAGAGTAAGAAAATCGAAAAAATTTCAAAAAATTATATTAACTGTTAGAAATTGATCCTTTTCACTTCAAATTCGAATTCTTCGTCTAATTTCCTGTAGGAATCATTAACTAATCAAAATTGCACAGTACTCTAAGTATTTGGAACGAATTTTCAAAGTTGAAAAACATAAAAACTTGTAATATTAAAACTGGAAAAATTCATAGTTGTCGTCAAATTTCCATCGTTTTGACGTCAAATTCGGATTCAGCGTTAAATTTCCTTTAAGAAAAGCTTTCAAGATCGCTCAAAAACGAAAATTTAATTTTCCACTATTACCGAATATCGGCCGGCGAAAAGCTCGATTTACGGAAAATAATTTCTGTGGCGCTGTTTAAATTTTTTTCACCAAACTTTTTGCTATGTACGTGTGTAAGGCGTCCAAATGAAGACTCCTGCATATTGAAACAACTTATTCGCATGAATTTTGACCCCGAAAAGCACGGTTAAAGTCCAATTTTCGAGCTTTCAAAAACCGATTTTTTTGGACCACTTGCAGATTTTTCCGAGAAATAAAAAAAATCACAAAAATACATCTTGGTAAGATACAGCTTTCCTGAAAATTTCAGATTTTTATCTGTATTGAAAGACGAGTAAAAATTCGTTAACCCTTTTCCAGGCAAAAACAGAATTATTGTGATTTTTCTGAAAATTTTTTGCAGAAATCAAAGTTCAGCCTTCACTATAACTGAAATGATACTCAGTTTCTGAAAAAACTTGTTTAATTGATTTTTATAGCCGGTTGTCATAAAAGGGAACTTTAGTTCCCCTTGCCAGGTTACCGTCAAGGTGCCCTCGCAATAAAAGGGGAACTGTGGTTCCCTTTGCCAGGTTACCGTCTAGGAAAATTCAGGAGTGTAAGAGATGAAAATCGATGAAAGTCTAAAACTTTTCAATAATTCAGTTCAAATTTTCAACATTTTTCCGCATATCGTGGGTACATATCGTCAATTAATTTTTTCAATCTTTGAAATCGGAAATTTCCTCAGTCAAATAGTTCATCGAAATAAAAATTCGTATATTTTTCCTCCCTTTGTTCCATATATAACCCAAATTTACAAATATCATCAATCTGCTCTTTATACTTTCCTTACATACCTACCGAAAAAGGGATGAAAAGTATAATAGCACTCGGGTCAAAATTTTTTATTTTGAGTTTTTATCATAATTATGTCCAGGAGGTATGAGGGGGAGAAAAACCAGACGACTCATTCTCCAATTCTTTGTTGGCTGGCTGAGCACTTTTGCCAGTTCGGGCATCTTCAGAGCGACGTAGAGCCATGGCTGCGGCCCCTAATGCACAGCCTAGATGTGGGCCCTGTGGCTCCACGTCGCCCTAAGGATGCCCTGATGGGCGAAAGTGGTCGGCCAGTCAATAAAGAATCGGAAAATGAGTCGCCTGGTTTTTCTCTCCCACAGACCTCCTGGACATAATTATGATAAAAACTCAAAATAAAAATTTTGACCTGAGTGCTATATTATATTTCCATCCATTTTTCAATAGGTATGCAAGGAAAGTATAAACAACAGATGATATTAGTAAATATGGCTTATATATGGAACAAACGGAGGAAAAACAGACAAATTATTTATTTCGATTGAAAAAACTGACATTTAAATTGCCTTCTTAGGTATCAAGTATCCTGGCAAGGGGTACTCAGGTTCACTTTTCAATTTTTTCAATTGTGAAAGTCTGGATGGATGTTATGATAATTTTTTTGGCTTTTCCTCAAGAAAACAACTTGATCTAGGAGAATCAGGAGATCAGAGTTTTCAAAAACAATTTATAACTACCGAAAACTTGTTGTAAACATCCCTGCCTAGCTGAGTCGGCCATCTTCAACATGCGAACACGACTTGAGTTCAAAAATCGTCCAAACAGCTGGAATAATCGCGTTTAAAATGGTCTACAAGGCTGCCAACTTGTTAAGAAGGAGTTCATTGAATCACAACACTGTTTTTGTGGTCCCAATCCAGCTAAATACCTCGAAATATCGACTGGAACTTGAGGGGAACTGTAGTACCCCTTGCCAGGAAAAGGGTTAACTTACTGTTCGGTTGAAAAAAATCGCAGGGGGACCCCTTGGATTTTTCGTGAAAATTTTTTTGGTTTCGATTTTGCTCAAATTCAGCATAATGATTGTTGATGATGTGTACATCAATAATATATGCTTCATTATTTGTTTCTTTTGCACTAAATTGATGAAAATAACGTTCAAAGTTGAAAAATGTGATTTTTTCGTGCGTAGTCTACTAATATTGTTAAATAACGCATAAACCGTTGAAATACGGATAGGTTATACCCTCATGTCAAATTTCTAAAAATCTCCCAAATTCGGCACAAAAGCTGCGATAACTCGAGAACCAATGAAGCTATCGACCCCGCAATGGTCTCATTCGATTCAGCGTCCAAAAATCTATATAATTTGATACCACGTACACATTTTTCTGAAAAACCTTGGAAAATATGAATTTTCTCCCCCTCAAAACCCCCCAAAAATACCCTTAAAATTGAGCTAGCAAGTTGGTTCAAGAATTGGGCCGTCGTAGGACCGAGATTGATTTTTGGAGAAAATTTCAAATTTTTAGCTCTTACAGTTTGGCCGGAAAACTGCGTACGGCGGACGGACAGAATTTTTTTAATGGATATTCGGATTCTACATGCCTTGAAACGTAAAACATCAAATTTTGAGGGGGGTTATAAAATTTTTTTTCTTGGGCGATTACAATGGTTTATTATTGAATAATAAACCAAAATTGAGGATCATCAAAGCTTCAAAAAATATGCTAAATACCGAACAACTGATCTATGGAAAAAAGAAATTATAACGAAGAAACTAAATGTAGAAAAATTACAATTACATATGATAGGTTTTTTCTACCTCTAGCCACCAAATAATTGATAAAAACCGACAATTACGAATTTCTGAAAGCCTCAAATATATTCAAGAGGATCCACGTTGTCCAATAAATTAAATTCGACCGAAACGCTGGGTCACCGGAGGGAAATAAATCGTTACGTGCGCCTTCATATGAAATACAGCTATACCCGCAATACATAGCTGCAGTTGCTGGCGTTGCCTATGCCGATGATTAAGGCGTCGAGCGGACGCCGGTCAGGATTTTCCGTTTGTACGGTATCGCTATCGATACTTCCTCAGTCTCAAATATAAATCGAGCATTTACTCGGTATTTTCAAGAAATATTGAGGAATTATTCTTCTCAAGAGTTTCGATACTATTATGGTGAAGTTTGAACAGAGTGGAAAAATTGCTATTGTGATAGGTTTTTCTACCTCCAGCCACCAAATAATTAATAAAAAACGAGAATTACACATTTCTAAAAGTCTAAGTTATTCAAGAGGATCCACGTTGTCCCGAAAATTCGACCGAAACGCTCGGTCAGCGGAGGGAAATAAATCGTTACGTGCGCCTTCATACGAAATACAGCTGTACCCGCAATACACAGCTGCAGTTGCAGGCGTTGCCTATGCCGATGATTAAGGAGTCGAGCGGACGCCGGATAGTATTTTCCGATTGTACGGTATCGCGATCGATACTTCCTCTGGCTCAAATATAAATAGAGCATTTTTACTCGGTATTTTCAAGGAATATTGCGGAATTATTCTTCTCAAGAGTTTCGATATTATTATGGTGAAGTTTGAACAGACTATACTCATCTATACTCATTGGAATGGTCGTCAAACACTCTCTCCAGCTGTATCGTTAGGCAATAAGTTTAGCTTTTATTTAGGAAATTAAGAAAAATAAAAATGGTTAAAATTACAATAGTTGCTACGGAGTTTTCCCCTATAGTTACCATCTGTTTTTCGGTGGGAACGTTCACAAATGTTCGGAATATTTAAAATGACAAATGGATAGTCTTCTTAAATCAATATTGAAGCGAAATAATAATAAAACACTGTACAATAATTTGCAGCGTTTTTTATTGGATATTGGATTCTACACGCCTTGAAACGTAAAACATCAAATTTTGAGGGGGGTTCGAATTTTTTTTTTTTTTTTCTTGGGCGATTACAATGGTTTATTATTATAATAAACCAAAAATCATCGACTTGGGTATTATCGAGTCGAAAATTCAATTATATAAATATTTTCGACAACAACACAAGAAGTCAATCATCACTTGGCTCATAAAATTGGGGTATGACCGAGTGGATTTTCCCTTCAAAAGTACTTATGTTTAATTTATCTTGTTTGGATTTTTTTTTAACAAGAAGAGTTTTATTTATGTTCCTATAATGTAAAGTAGTATGACGTAGCAAGCAATTCTTGTCCAACAGAACAGGCCTGGCCTAAGGTTGGACAATATATTCGAGTGTATTTTCTTTGATTATTATTTTTTTTTTTTTTTTTGTGAATGTTATTGTGAATAAAAAAAATAAATAATAAATATTTTTCGATGTTGAATAAATTTTCATTGGCTCGCTTTTAAGGTGGAGATTGGTGATATAAGAAAAATATGAACCTCAGAGCCTCTCGGCGTATTATAAACAAGTCACGACGTTCGTCCATCGTTGCGATTTTTTACTTTGCTCCATCGTATTCTTAGACACGTCGAAGATCGAATAAAACAACTACCGCATCGAACCTCTACTATCGCATAATTTTTTTTTCAAAAATAAGGCCGGATTTTCGGAGGAAAATTGTTGGAATCGATTCGATAATCCCGGTTTCCTGCCGTGGAACTGGAGGGAGCTATCTTAAGGCCGAGTAGAAGGGGCATCTAGTGGTTGGGGCAGTTCAAATGAAGAAAGTGACCCTTCAAAGGACCAATCGGCACCGAGAGTCAACGCGTTGCCGTCTCCAGAATTCGTAGACGCCGGAAATTTATTTGTAGAAGTTATTCGAACTTGAAACGAGAGGAAAGAGCTTTTTGTCGACCAGCGGACGGCGGAAAAATTACGCAGAATGGCTAGCTGCACATTGGGAGCCCAGGGTCATCAAGTAAGTGGAATTGAATGAGACTAAAAATTATTTTACTATTACCGACAGGTCGTAAATTTTCTTGGATATTAGATTACGAGAGGAAAAGCGCCGCAAATTATTAAACAACGATTTTTATAGCCCTAAAAGTCGCAAGTTATATCATCGAGGCCAAAACAAGCTCGCAAAAGTTGTGATACGCTTATCAAACCCGCTTCCGTCTCGATCGGTTCATCGGCCAAAAATCTATACAAATTGATACAAAAAAGACCCATTTTTCCAAAAATTGGGAAAATACGAATTTTCCACTCGTTAAAACTCTCCGAAAATTTAATTCGAGGTAGATAATCGGCCATGAATATTTTTGCTGAAGATTTCTTTTCCAACGATTTTCAACAAAAGGTGTATTTGGTGTAAATTTCTTCGGATTTTTGAACGCTTAATCGAATGAGGCCATCTCGGCGTCGATAGCTTTATTGGTTCTCGAGTTATCGCAGCTTATAACTAAAATATGGGCGATTTTCACAATTTTGGCATGATGGTAAACTAGAGAATCTTGGAGCTAAAAAATCGTTCTCTACTCGTTAGAATGCTCGTCAAACAATTTTTTTAAAGTTAAAAAAAATAAAAACGATTAAAATTACAGTGTGTACTGTACAATTGCAAATGTACTGTGTTGCAGTACAAATTTATAAATTAACGTTTTGGGAGAAAGTCGCTGAGATCCCTCACAAGTGCCATGTCGTTCTTATTTATTTATTTATGTTCCCAACTGTAATGTATCCTTACACAATAAAGTTGTCTATAAAAAAAAAAATTAAAATTATAATAGTTCCTACGGATTTTTCCTGTATAGTTAACAATTGTCAGGTGGAAACGTTCGCGGATGGTGCTCTTCTTGGATCGTTATTGAAACAAAGGAATAATAAACCGCTGTACAATCATTGGCAGCGTTTTTAATTGGATACTCGGGATTCTTCATGCTTTGGAACGTATAACATCAAATTCAGTGTGTGGGTTGGAATTTTTTCTTGAGCTTACGTGGTTTATTATTGAATTATAATCGACGAAATTCGATTAAATTGGAAAATTTCATGAGACGTTATTGAATTTTTTCTAACAGATATGATAATCGTTAAACTCAATTCAATATTGATTTTTATATGCCAAAAGAATAATAATTTTTTACTAGGCGTCGAGTGTTCGTTATAGCAAGTCTGACGCTTGAATCGTGTCTATTGGCGTACACGAAGTACTTCCATGTCATGAGCTCTTTCCGCTGTTTCACTCGTGCGTATTTTGTATTTTTACAGGCGGGGAAAATCGATATTTTTGAACGCCTGGCGTCTAGATATTTCACGCCAGGTGACGCCCGATTTTTATCAGTTTCGCTTGAATCGCATTTTCCATGTTATTCGAGCGTTTCTTTATTTTTGGCTACCCCGGCTTGAATATCTTGTTTTCAGAAGGATTTTAAAGACCGTTCTAATTTTAAAAGCTAAAAATCCGCTAAAAATAATTTTAACAATTTTTTTTCTTTCTACGGCTTTATTTTTCTTTTATTTATGCTTCTTAGCTGTATAAATTTCCGAGATGAATATCTTATCCAACTCTTCCTCCATCAAAATCTTACCTTCAAACCGTAAAACCCTCACGATTTTTTTCTCTCGCCTTGGCTAAAATGAGTGGAAATTGCTAGGTTGGCCCGATCAGCGTCGGATGGTTGGGAAAAATTGCCATCCGTCAGGTGATCTTTAACGTCGATTGTAACAATTGCGTTCCAGTAAGAATATCGCTATTTCGCAACCGCTGGCAGTTTATCTTGTTCTCCGAGGCCTTCTAGAACATTATTCCATTCCTGGAACAGCTGTGATCTGCCAACTGTCGTTTCGAACTGGTTCCGGAGCGAACCTGTCGAACCGGTGGAATCCTGAAGGGGGAAAATTTAAAAGAAAAAATGCCTCATTTCAAACTGACGGAGAAATATTGTATAGACGACCTTGACTCAGTGAATATTGCTCTTCGATAGTCGTAAGAAAGAGTAGGAAAACTTTTGAAGAATGAGCATAGATCTAAGAGAAACGTCATAAAATAGGCGAAAATGTATTCTATATTTATCTATCCTTAATTTTAAAACGGCACAACGAGAATGAGATGATGGTTAATTGATTGAAGAACTGGGCGATCGGATTGGGATGAAAACCTGTGAGCATAGATTTTTTTTCGAATATTATTTCCTTATAAGTTAAACAATACAATAATACTCGGTTTTGACATACAGGTACCACAATTAAGGTAAAAAATCGTGTACCATCTGCTCGCCATAACGAGCATTTTAAGACCTCGAGGGTTATAAATAATAATTCTTACAGCCTGTGAAAATCCAAACAGAAAAGAACTTTCAACATTCATATCTTGGAATGTGTGTGTAATCCAAAATTTAATAACGGCTCATTGCGCACATTCGATAGAAGAACGTTTTTGAAAATGCCATCGAATTCGGTCAATTTTACCGGGGATATATGATGATTTTGTTTATTTGCGGTCGCAGAGTCGCACGCAAACACTTGTTCACAAGTGTACCAATTATGAAATATTTTTCCAGATTCACTTACGATCCCAATTCGACTTATCGGACGATACCGATACTTCCATTTACAATGTAAACATGGAAGTCAAAAAGGTTTACTAAACGGGAAAATATTGACATTGGTCGAGTTTTTTCTAGCTGTCGAATCTGACGAAATTCAGTTAATCGTTATAATGTACAGTTTGAAAGGAGGTTGAAGATAAATCGTCGAAAGACTCCGTAGTTTTAGTTTTTTCCTCGCTTCTGTATTGCTGCGCCGATAAAATGTGCCCTCATCTATTGTTCTGAAGAGTCTCATTTGAAACACTGATGTCATAGAGCGTTATTAAAATTCGTTACATAACGGATAAATGCCGCATCGAAGATAAACATTTTTTTTTTTTTTTTGTAGCATGAGGAAAAAAGCGAACGTGGTAAAAAACGGTAAATTGAAAGAGAGAATATAGAACGTTGTATTAGCTTCCATTTCCTACCTTGATGTTACCGAATAAAATAAATACGGGATATTATCTTCTCGTTTGAGAAGCTCGAGATTAAAACAATTTAGGAGCAGTATGATTTTTATATTCTAATAGAGATTCTAAGTACCTATATTCGCTTCAAGGATTTCGCGTAACGTGGCAGGTGTTTATTGCTTCTATATTACATCGAAATTGAGCGAGTGAAGATACGAAATTGGAAATAAATAATTTGTCGATGCACGTATGATTTTTTTCTTGAATTCAATTCTCAGATGCTTAAAACGTATTTTACACCTACGTTTTTTTTTGCATATTTTTTTTTAAAATAGTAATTTTTCCGCACAAATTCGCCAACAGGTGAATTCCATGCGGTTATTCTCTGGCAAAACGTCGAAAACATCGAGATTTTTCGACTAAAATGAAAAATTTCGGTCAAAAACCTTTCATATTCCATTGGTTCGATTGGTGAATTTTTGTAACTCCTGTGAGTACCGTTAGCGGCTTAACTCTGGAAAAGAAGGTCCTATTGTCAGTGAGAAAGGGAAAGGAGAGGGAGCTACTGTCCTCCTAGTGTCGAGAATGATCGAAAGCTTTCACCTACCGGTCACCGATTCTGCAATTTCTAGCTCACGCTCGAGTCGCTCACAAAATCCCGTTTCGCCTTGTCATAGCTAAGTCGGACCGGTCCGCTTCCTAGAATGACGCCGCAAATACTACGCAGGAGAAGAGCACGCTAATTTCTCATCGAGAGGGACTGAAAAACAGGATCAGATTTGAGGGCGATTTTGCAATGTAGTAATCGTTCGTCCTTATTAATTCGCAGCAATTTTAGCGAAGTCTAAAATTGAGGCTGATTACATTAGGGACGGGATCGCGATACATCGATGGTTCCAATAGATGTTTTTATTTATATTTTAAAACCGATATTATCGGAATATCGATGATTTATTTATATCTTTTTTTATTACTAGATCACCTAAACCTGATTTGTGTTACGTTGAGGAGTCGGCCATAAATATCGAATAATATATTAAACCGACACTTGGCTTAAACTTGGTAAATAAAAATAAATAAATTTTGGCGTATACGAACTACAAGCTTGACCAATAAATAATTCGGGTGCTCATCAGTTCTTTCAAATAAAAATCCTTAAAATCAACTTTATGAACCCTCTGATTTTATATAAATTTTTGAAATTATCTACCATTAATTAATAACCCCTCAGAAATTATTTTTAGGTCAAAGGAGTTTCATGATATATTTTTTGTCACCAGAAAAACTACAGAGAAAAGGGACGAAAAATACAACATAGATTGATAAAATGAAATTTATAATAATGATAGGTTATTTAATATAAAAATTTATTTAAAAAAAATGTACGCAAAAAAAAACTTTAAGCGCCGAACCATAATATTATCAAATATAGATATTTCTCAAATGATTAATTTTTTCTCGACATTTGGAAACTATTTTCTTACCGATACCAATATCGATATTTTCTTTCAATATCCCATCCCATGTAAGCTGGGGTTACTGTTATCCTGAACTGAACTATTGTAATTGACAAAAACACATTCTACAGTAACACCAACTTGTTTGGTCCAATGAGTACCCCAACAATAATTATTCAGATTATATTCATCATATTCTGGCAGTCAATTGGACAATATACAGACCAAACGTGCCATTATTTCCAATGGGCGTAAGTGCCTGGAGTTAATGATTAGAGAGATGTAAAATTTGTAAAGTGAAAGAAATGCTTTTAAATTCTTATATATGAAAGAAGCTCGACGGGGCGAAAGCAGACTAAAGAATTTCCCTCTCAACGAGAAAATTTGCAATCGACCAGACTTTTTTCTTAGCCTGACTTGTGTTCGTGTGTCAGCACGCTTTTTGACGAATTTCGCCCGTTTTGTTCTCAGCCTCTGGAATCCAACAGTCTCAAAGATGTAATAGCTCGACTGAGGGTTCTTTTCGACTCGGATCACGTCAACATCGAAGAAGTGGGAGATCTGCTCAAGAGCTACAAAAGTGATCCCAAAGATTGGCGGCGGTTCGCCAAATTCGATCGATTCAGGTGAGAAACTGTAAATCTCCAGTGTTGCCAAGTTCATTTCTGGAAATCGCCAGGAATCAGAAGGCCCTGGTTTAAAGAAAAATCCCCAAACGGTTCAGTCAGTTTGTTCAGACCATCTTTATGGACAAAAAGTCTCTTTTCTACCCAGCCCACTCAGCAAAGGACACCCATGAAAATGAAGTATTCTGCGGTCAATGAAAAGATACAAAATCCAGAGCACATTGTATTCTTCCCTCAAACGGCTTGCAACTCTTTTGACCATGAAAGCTAATACTGTACTTTTCTTGTCAGGTACACGCGAAATTTGATCGACGAAGGCAATGGAAAATACAATCTGATGCTGCTTTGCTGGGGTGAAGGCCACGGTTCGGCCATACATGACCATGCTGACTCCCATTGTTTCATGAAAGGTAATGAATCAGTAGCGAATAGCGCTTCTTGTTATTTTTATTCGTTCTTTATCCTGCCAGATCATTTAGATTTGTTCTTTGCTATCAGTCCTACAGGGTACACTTTCGGAAGTGCGGTTCTCTTGGCCAAATACGAGCTCATCTGAGAGTGACGGGGGGAGCAACGATGAAACCGACGATTTGCAACCGATGACGGAACTTTCAAGAAACCAACTTCCGTTGAATGCTGTGTGCTATATAAACGGTTAGTGGCCACATTTCAATGTTTGCACTAAATCGACCATAAGGTCCCCGGGTCATTTGTTTATTCTATCTATTTAACGAGCCCAATACAATTGTAATTCAATAACAATTTATTATTTACAAGAAGCTGACTGTAAAAAAAATTGTTCTTTGCGGGAAAAAGAGCACCGAAGGAAATCGCAGATTTTTGGAATACCTAATCAAGCAAACTATTCTAACCCAATATTCGAATTGCGGTATATCTGAGAGTGTCAACTGATGAAGCGAAATATTCTATGTCGGGCGCCGATCAATTATGGAGTTCATTCCAAAGGGGAGACGATATTAAGGATGTACTGGAAGTTTTTTGAGCAAAAGGGGACGGCAAAGAGAACCAGAACCGATTCATATTGAGGGACACGCAGGCCAACTAAGCCGAGAAGTGAAGGTAATTCGGCTGCAGAGGAGCTTGTGGAAAAGACTACTTCCACGCTGAGGCCATGTTGAAGATCCTAATAGCATCTTGAGTAGGTCCTAGCACACCACCGCTTCCTGGGAAATCCTGGGAACAGCCCTATGGCTCCACGTCGGGCTTCCTCTGGGCGAAAGCGCTCGGCCAACGAATGAAGAATGAGCCTCTTGATTTGTCTCCCCTTCACACCCCCAGGACAGTAAAAAAAATTGTATTTTCCAACGTTTTTCAAACAAACATGTATTTCTTATCAATTTCTATAGATTTTTGCCCGCTGAATGGAATACCATAATGGAGTCGATAGCTTAAATGGTTCTCGTGTAGAACTTCAGAACTTTCTGGAGTAGATTTTCAGAATTTTGGCATTGCTCAAGAATTCTTCGGAGCAAAGAAAATGCCTCTATACTTGTTGCAATAGTTGTCAAACACTTCAACTGTACTGTCAGGCGAATAATTTAATTTTTAATGACAAAATCAAGAAAAATAAGACCATTATAAATTCCTGCAGTTGCTAAGGGATATCTCTTATAAATGTCAATCTGTTGTTTTGGTGGAAACGTTCACAACTGTTCGGAATAGTTAATATTACAAATGGACGGTCGTCTGCTTGAACCATTATATAGAAGCAAAGGAATAACAAAAAACTTTTAATAATTTGCAGCGTTTTTTATGTCATTTCAATTGATGGGATGTTTATTGAAAGAATGCCCAAAGCCCTCTCATAGGTCGTCATCCCTCGATAGGCCCTCTCTCTCCATCTCATAGCAAATATCTTTGCTCCAGTGTTGCAATTATTGTTCCTGTTTGAAATTCCTTACGATTCTCTCGCTTTCCAGACTCTCTCGGCTTACATCGTGTTGAAAATGTCAGCTACAGCGACACGGCCGTCAGCCTTCATCTGTATTGCCCTCCGTTCCAAGAATGCTCCGTGTTCAACCAACGGACCGGACACAGATCCAAGGCCAAGGTTACATTCTGGTCAAGATACGGACAGAAGCCGGTAAGCGGTCGAGAATCTTCGAGAGGCGACCGAAATCGTTAAATTTTTATTAATAATCAGACAAAATTATTGAACCGAGTGAAACATTGCGCATCCGTTAACGTCATCGGTTAATTTGACTCCACTCTAATCGCGAATTAACAGAAAAATGAATTAAGAGAGACTAAGTGAGATTAAGTAAGACTGATCCGAAGTGATATTTGATTGCCTTGGTTAGAGTGGACACTAGGAAATTTCAAGCGACCATTTCAACTCCGTGGAAAATACGATAATTCGACTTAGAAGCTAAAAATACTAATTTCAGGGAAAATTTATTAATAAAAAATGAAAGAGCAAAATAGAAAATATTTAAAAAAATATATATACCTATATAACGAGTGGACACTAGAAAATTTACAAATGAGATAACTGGATATTTTGATTACATATTGCGACTTGCCGAATATAACGCTGACAATATAATCCCAGACGTGCATTTATTCTGTTCTCTATATAATTTAAAATTAAAAAATCATGCATATTTATGAATAATGGTTGACAAGCTAGCAAGGGTTGTTTAGAGCTCTAGGTTTTTATTAAATACAATTAAATAAAATTATTAATATTAATTAGATAATTAAATATAATAAGAATTTTTTTATTGAAAAATCGCCGAAATTCGAGAGAGAGCTATCAAATGCCTACAATTTGGTTTATTTTAATATATATTTATGTAATTAACCCCCGAAGCTATAGCACTTGAAGAAAAGCGAAAACTCGTTCTACACCAAAAAGTGGAATACATCTCAAAAACAAAGAGCAATCCGTGTTGTTTTTTATTTTTAATAGATTTTAAATTAAATTTCCTCAAATGTCTTCCTCGAGAACTATTTTTCAAAATTCGCGAACGTTGCGAAAAAAAAAATTAAAGTAAAAACTTCAAAAGCTTGAAAATCGGAAAATTTGATTAAATGACTTGAAGTCTTTGCAATTTGCCATTTTTCACTAGAAATTCGAATTCTACGTCTAATTTTCTGTAAGAATGATTTTCTGTATTTGCAATGAATTTTCAAAGTTGAAAAACATAACAACGGTGTTTTTCTAAAATGGGAAAAACTAATCGTTTCCGTCAATTTTCCGTCGTTTTGACGTCAAATTCGGATTCAGCGTTAAATTTCCTATAATATTAGCTTACAAAATCGCTAAAAAACACAAGTTTAATTTTCCACCACTGCGGAGCTCGAAATTTCGGCAGGTCGGGAACGCGATTTACGGAAAATAATTTCTGTAGCGCTGTTTATAGTTTTTTAACCAAATTTTTCGCTATGCACGTGTGTAAGGCGTTCAAATGAAGACTCCTGCATAATAAAACAAATGATTCAAATAAATTTTGACCCCGAAAATCACGGTTTAAGGTCGATTTTCGAGAGTTTAAAAACTAATTTTTTTGGACCACTTGCAAATTTTTCAGAGAATTGAAAAAAATCACGAAAATACATCATGGTAAGATACAACTTTCCTGAAAATTTCAGATTTTTATCTGTATTGAAAGACGAGTAAAAAATCGTTAACTGATCGGTTCTAAAAAATCGCAGGGGGACCCCTTGGATTTTTTGCGAAAAATTTTTTGAAATAGATTTCGCTCAAATTCAGCATAATGATAGTTGATGATGTGTATATCAATAATATATACGTCATTCTTCTCTTATTTCGCTCTAAATTGATGAAAAGAATTTTTAAAGTTGAAAAATGTGATGTTTTCGCTTATATTTACGAATATTGTTGAATAACGCAGAAACGGTTGAAGATGGATAGGTACATTACATGGGGAAAATGTGGAGAGTTAAATTACCTAGTCTTTCGGTTAAACCTTGGCGCAAATTGAAAAACCCAATACATTTTATGATACTAAACCGTGAAAACACCACCGCTTACCTACCTAATTATTCTTTTCCTAGTTGTAGCATTTTTTATGTCTAGGGGTGTG
Source organism: Tupiocoris notatus (assembly GCA_037159825.1). Classification (NCBI taxonomy): domain Eukaryota; kingdom Metazoa; phylum Arthropoda; class Insecta; order Hemiptera; family Miridae; genus Tupiocoris; species Tupiocoris notatus. The sequence continues at coordinate 112,591 of JASJUZ010000706.1, read as the reverse complement.
AGGGGGAGAAAATCTAGGCGGCTCATTCTCCGATTTTTCATTTGTTGGCCGAGCACTTTCGCCCGTTGGGGCATCCTCAGGGCGAAGTGGAGTCATAGTGTCTACAGCAAGTAAAAAATCGGAGAATGAGTCACCTGGTTTCTCCCCCTCTACCCAATTATAGTTACTACTACATTAACTATAGATTACGCCTCTACATACAGATGTAAAAACTATATAGAAGTGCCAAGGACAAGAGCGGGGGGCTTAGCCTCTAGTTAGATACAAACTCGAGTAGATTATGAATAATAATAATTATCATTATTGATCATCTCTGTTTCAGAACATACACGAAGAACGGCTGCCCGAAGACAACTGAAGATACCTTCTTACTCTTCATACTTACCATTTGAGAAATGCCAATAAATACATTAAACACTAGACTAGATATAGTGATTTTCATAATTAACCGACTTCAAAAGGAGAAGGTAATTTCATTGCAATTTTTGAGCTGATTCGTATTTTTTTCCAAGAAACTTGATTTTCGTGCAATTGATTGATAAATTCGATTTTATATGAAATGTTTATTCTATACCTGATATACTATTAAACGATGAATTATGGAAAGTGAAAGCGTTATTTATTACAATCATCGACACTGAATATTTATTCTACGACACTCGATATATAAGATACAGTTTTACACGTAATAGAGTTTGGGAGCATTGCAAGTTTTTACAATACTTGAACTCAGTTACTATGTAACATCTCGTTACATTTTTTGTAACGATGTGTTGCAAAAAATGTATATTTTTTGTATATATGTGTATATATATACAAATGTAATATATTAAATAAATGATAAATAAATAAATAAATGTATATATTTTAGAATATATATTTTTTGCGTGCCAACGACTGCATGTCACAGTACAGGGCCATTCAAGGTCAACCCAACATTCAAACACGTTAAACTATGTATCAGGTGGACCTGGACACAGACATGTATATAACCGGAAAATGTATCAACTCTATACATGTAATGAAGCCGATCATTCCCGATAATTACCGAGGCGAGGGTATATAAAGAATCGCTACAGAAGAATTGGATCTTTTGTGCTCGGTCTTGTGTTCTTACAACCTAGTTTACGCGCTCGTTAATAATTAACAATTAATAGTTTTTTCTGTAGGTTGAGGGGGAGAAAAACGAGGCGACCTCTTCTCCATTTTTTATTCAGCCGAGTACTTTCGCCCGTTCGGGCTTCTTCAGGGCATTATAGGACCAAGGGTACCTATGGCCATAGGTCCCATAATGGCCATAGGTCCTATAATGGCCATAGGTCCTATAATGCCCTGAAGAAGCCCGAACGGGCGAAAGTACTCGGCTGAATAAAAAATGGAGAAGAGGTCGCCTCGTTTTTCTCCCCCTCAAACTACAGAAAGAAGTAATGCGACCACCTGGAGAAGAAAGACAATTAATAGTTAACAATTATTGTGCCTTATTGTTGCATTTTGATAACTTCTTCCCGAGACTGTCGTGGATGTGGGACAGCTTGTCTTGCAGACGGGACAAACGCGTAGTGTAACCGGTACTCTCCATGTCGCGAAAGTGATACGCGGGAGTCGCGAACCCACGCAAATGGGACAACAATCACACCATTTTTGAGAAATTAAAACGAACTGTCGCAGAATCGCAACCCCTACTGGGGTGGCTCCTTATAAGTGGCTCATCGGCGGCGCACCACCGGCTGCGCCACTTCCGCCACCGTCACCGAACGCCACCGCTGCCTTCTTGACGCTCTTCGCTACCTTTTTCTGGTGGCTTACCCTCGGCTGTGAGCAAGGTGACTAGAACAAGGTGACAAGGTGTCATTTATACACCTTGGTCTGTGACGGCTTCAAAGGTGACGATTATATCAATTTGAAAGTTTCTTTGAGTCGGAATCTCTTCTTTCTTCTCGCGAATAAAGCCAATTAATTCAACGGCTTGTAAAATTTATCTTTCTTCAAAACGTTATCAAAAAGCCAAAAGGCTTAAGTTGCAACTATTTTATAAAAATTTGACTCTATTATTAATATTAATTCTAAATCTAAATATTAACTTGTGAAAATTAAACTTAATTGACCCAGACGTGAAAATTAAACTTAATTGACCGTAACGTCTACCACGGTTACCGTCTGGGCAATACTATTGGCGCCATTTATTATCTGTTAAGGACCGCCTGAGCGTATTTTGCTTGTTTGAGAGCAAAATACGCTTTTGACTTTACAGTTTGTTTGGATCCCTGTATCTTATGACTTTTTGCCTCTTGTATGCGGTTTCTTTCAATTTTCTTCTACGCTCGGATAATTTCAGCTATTTGTACGCATGTTACGTTAGCCAACGTTTAATTTCTGATCGACAAACTCTGCTAAATGTCTAAGGAAGCTATCATGGAAAGGAAAAGAAGGCGATCCAGTATGTTCACTGAAACCCGAAGTGGTAAGATATTGATCTAATTTTCAATACATCGTGAATATGTAATCCCTTATGGATTTATCATTGGCTATTTGGCCTAAGCCAGAATTCGAGTTACTGAGGAACTTTTGCTCAGTGGACATTCCAAGTTTGAGAGCCGCTCAAATTTATTCGGTCTATAGATTCAACAAATCGATGGTCAATATGCAACGAAGTTTTTGCATTTCGTGAGAGAAATGCACATTTTCACCTTTAATGGACAAAATATAGCACTCCGCCTATCCGACACCAGTGCTAAATCAAAAATAGTTTTTTTTTTTTGTTGTTCCTTCTTTCAGTTGACGGGTGCGACATGTTCATTGATTGAAGCTCAGAAAATGAGTCCCATGATTTAATAACGATAGAATATTCTGTTCAATACAGCCCCAGCGGAAGATTCGGGTGAAAATCGGTTGGAAGAACTCGAAAAAATCGAATCTGAAGACAAAGAGGCGTGGAGAATTAAAGAGTAAGTTGAGTAAACCTTTGTCTCATTTTTTTCTTTTTTTTGTAAAAAATAACTATTTTTTACTTTTTAATCAACTTCAAAGGAGGAGGTTACTCGAGTTGACTTGTGGTTTTTTTCCCCGTTGTGCGTTAGCGTTGTCCGCGTCCGCTAGCATTCAGCTCCTAAGTCTTTTTTTTTTTTTCTTTTTTTTTAATAATAAACCATTGTACCTAATTGCCCAAGAAAAAAAACGTTTCTAATCCCCTCAAAATTTGAAGTTTTGCGTTTCAAGGCATACATCCAATTATCCAATAAAAACAATGGGGAAGACGCCTATTTTTTATTTTCGTTCCTAATGGCCTGAATTTGGTGTCAGCCGAAGAGGGAATGACCAATTTTTCATGAAAATTGTGAGTTTCCGCGGAGAAAATCGCTAAGGAAAATCAACGGTTTGAATAAACCCGGAGATGTAACTCCAACCGATTGAAGTAACTCCCTAGAGCGCTCTGCAGACGGCTGAAAGACAGACAGTAACAACAAGACGGTCTTTAAGACTGGAGTCATGCTAAATCGAGTAAGTGACGCTAATTTCACTGCTACTTGTCAGGTTTTTTTAATTGTCGAGATAGTACCGCCCGAAATGCCTCGTAAAGCAAATAAATTGCTGAGGGGGGTTTGGTAATCTCACAGCAACCTCAAATCCTTGCTCCCAATTTTAGTTTATTCTCCGAAGATACAAGCGCTAGTATCGATATTCACGTTCAACGGACTAGTTATGACGTAATAACTATTCATTTTTCGTTCAAAATCATCGGTTTTCATTAGCGATTTTCTCCGCGGAAACTCACAATTTTCATGAAAAATTGGTCATTCCGTCTTCAGCTGTCACCAAATAGTAGAATTCAGGCCATTAGGAACGAAAATAAAAAATAGGCGTCTTCCTCATTGAGCCCGTCCGCCGTACGCGTACAACACTTTCCCGACAAAACTATAAAAGCTAAACTTTTTCTGAAACTTTCTGAAATTTTGTTCCGTTCGTGTATTTTTTCACCTCTTGTTCATTCCCATGGGTTCATGCCAAAAACAAATGGCCAGTTTTTTTTTTTTAAATATTTTTTGTGGAACTTTGGAAATAACTTGCAATAATCAAGCCCCGCGTTTCATTTTTCTATCCTAAACACGAATTGTACGGAAATTATACTAATTTTCAGGTCAATAGCGAATCTGAAGCAATGTAAGAAAAAATGGACCGCCTATGTAATCAAACTGAAGAAAGAACTAGAAGCGATTGATGTCAAACGGTTCGTTCATTAATTCACGGTATTAAAAAAATACGTTCTTGGTTATATTTTTCAACGCGGATACATTAAAGATTCATTATTCGCAGGCAATCAGTCGAGTTTCAGAAGGTGGCCGATAACTATCTGGATTACCTGCCTGAAGAAGATAGAAAATTCATGATCTCTCTACAAGCGACCAAAAACCATGCGAGCAAAGCTGATGCGGAATCGCTTATGAAGAGATTCCAACACGCGCAATACAAAGCGGAATCTCTCAAAAAACAATACGACCTTCTCACTTGGAATGTGGAAGAAGCTCGCGGCATAATACAAGCGAGACTTGCGTCTGCGCTTTCTGTGTGGCCGACGGCTATAACGGAAGTGGAGGAATTCGATGCACAATACAAAATCGTGGCTGCTGACGACGTCCCTAACATTTTATTCGACCCCTCGGACGACTCAGAATTATAGAATTTTCGCGATTTTCTCAATCGACTATGATCTTTGTTAGTTTTTATAATTATCTGCATTGTAATTAATGTTCCTAGGGGACAATGCCTTTGAGTAACTGTGCTGCGATGGACATTTTTATCAAATAGTATGTAATTAAGATCGATGGGTTACCTTAATATGCAGGGAAAAAACCATACAAGTTAATTGATATTTAGTTAAAGTTACTTTGAAATCGGCACGCAACACTTTAAAAAATTTATTAACCAATTTTGTTACCTAACTCTTTGACTGTTATCAGCTCCTGATACAAAAAAGATTCACCATCTCCCAACTTGTTTTATATCTCTATTTTAACTGACGGTTATGATTTCACCCGAGGAGCCATAAAGTTGTTCTAACCTTTGAATGGAGGGATTTTTAACTCCGCTAATTTTCTAACCGATAAATTTCACTAGCTTTAGTACCAACTTTTTTCTTAAATCGTTGCCTATAGATCTTACAGTACTCCCATGTTTAGGACCGTGAAAAGGTAACCTTGTTTGCATGATTTTTTTTATATTCCGTAGTCTGTCCCTGTTGACGATCACTTCCATTGCGATAAGTGAACGGATGGGAAGAGGAGGTAAAGGCAAAGGTGAGCATGTACATAAGAAAAGTGTAATTGTAGACTCAAATTGACCTTATTAGCTGTATAGGTTTCATATAAATAAAATAAATAACTGTTGATACGATACGTGTACAATTTCTTCTCCAAGCTGAGTAATAAATTTGTTTTCCATTTCTTCGATCGCCTCTTCTTCCATTATCCTCGATCAAGCTATTTTTTCTTCAATTTAATTTATAATTAATAATGTTAAAGGATTCCAAATTAAATTTCCTTAACATAAAAAATCGCTAGAAAATTGTATTCGATTTTTCTACACAGTAGAGCGAATTTTATCGAGGTATTCCGTCTTAGGTTTTTTAATTTTATTTCTTGTAACTTGAAAAAATGCTTTAGATGGAAAAAATGAGGATTTTTCGCATTTGTTTCAGCGATGTTCGCGAATGAAGCCAAAACGGTTGAGAAATAGATAGGTATTACTAAGAAGAAAATTATATAGTTCAAGGTGTAGTTTGAAATGGTTAATTTTTCTTGAAGTTATTAAAGGCCTAAATTATAACCTGATAGCGTATTTTTCTACATTCAATTTCGAGATGTTGGGAATCTATTTTCGAGAGCGATTACAATGGTTAATTATTGAAAAACAAACTTTTATTATTGGAGCTATAAAAAAATTCGTAAAACTATTCTGCGATTTTATATCAACCCATTTCTCCCCTGATGATTATAAATTCGCCATGAACACTGTGTTTAACGCTACGGTTGATTCGCACTCGAAAGACTTTTTCAAAATTCATTTTCGCTCTAAATTCAATCGAATTACAACCCTCACACTGATGGAGCAAACTGGCAGACAGGATAGATTGGCAAACTGGAAGATAAATGTTGGTCGAACGTGAAAGAATAAGCGACGAGGAAAAGGAGACTTAGGCAAAGCGAAGTCCTTGTAGTTTGAGATGTACCGAGGTTTGTCATTTTGATAGGAAGAGGTCACAATTCCTAATAGAGGTCGGAGTCGAAAATTCGATAAGCGATGTACTATAGCGATGAAAAAATATAGATACCTCGCTAGTAAAATTAAGGATTCTGCGAGCACTGTTTCTTACTAGCGAAATTATGGTAGTAATTATTTTATATAGTTAGTCGGATAAGCTAAATTAAATTCAGCGATAAATATTCTCCATTTCCATCCCGTTGTGGCCGAAGCTTTTAACCGAATTTTAATTGCGTCAATTGTTGAAAAAACGTCGATTGAAATTTCGGATGGCTGTTAATAATATTTATTTTTCGCAGGCGGAGCACCAGGTGCTCCAGGAGCTAGCGGCGGCGGAAGAGATGGGGTAAGATATTTGACAAAAAAAAAGTTAGGTATATAGTATTTGATTTATTCGTAGCGAATCAAGTTTCTGATATGTTCATTAGTGAGCTCACGCTTTCGCCCTTAGACAATAATTCTCTGTCTGACTGATCAAATAATTATTAATAATGTACTTTCAGGCAGGTGTAATAAATTTTTTTCACTTTTTTCCAGAAATAGATATCTACGTATTTTCTAAAATATTTAGGTATATCTGTTTGAAGATGCTACCTAAAAAACCGACTCATGCATTTTATTCTTGTAGTGTTGGGGTTTAAAAATACGGCTTATTGTCAATTTTTTTCTCTTTTTTTTACCTTGTGATAACACTTGGCTATCAAACGAAACAGTTCTATACCGCCCTGAGTATCCCCGAAGGTTGAGAGTGCTTGGACAGGCCAAAATGAAAACTTCCGTATCAGTCGCCGAGTTAATCAACTTTTCAAAACTACATGAATAACGGGACGACCATGAGAAGATGCATTATAACCTTAAACGGTCTGTCTACAAGTAAACACTTGCCTAGCGAGATCTACCGGCGGTCGAGTGAACTAAATGCCTTAGTGATTGAAATGAATTCCCATTTTTTCAAAAATTGGGAATTGGCTGCTATTTTGTTGGCCTCACTTTCTACTCAAACTTGCAAGATGATATAAACTAACGTCTAATGTAAAATTTTGTTCGAACTAATCCACCTCTTCACCAATTCGCAGCAATGCCAAAATTTATCGACGACTAACGTTCCTAATTTATTTCAGGTCACTTTCACACTTAAACCTGAAGACTATTCATGCGAGCCGCTCATAAATTTTTCTTTTTGCAGCAAAGAGGCGAAGACGGTGGTAGAGGAGCCGGCGGAAGAGGTGGACGCGGCGGCGGCGCACGAGGCGGAAGTGGAGGAAGCGGTGAGAAAAGTGTCAACAAGATGGATGCCATTTTGAATATAAGATAGCATTATGGGTTGGGACGATTAATAAATTTAAAATTCGGTTTAAAAGCTTCAGCCACGTAGTTAATAATGTTCGGTTACGTAACTGCTGAATTTTTAGTCTGAAACTTCCCATAACCTCTCCTTTGTACGCTTATAATCGTATTTTTGATAGACACACACTAATGCAACCAAGAATAAACTTCGATTCCATATAATCCCTTAATGCAAGGTTTTAAGCAGCTGCGACAGAACGAAGAGCTAACTGCAGTCGGAGGAAAATAACAAAAACGTGGCCGACATACGAAAATCGTTGTGTTTACATTGAACATGATGCATTACATATCAAAATAATGATATCGCGAGAAGATATCATTTCGTCATTGCTAAGGTGGTATTTTTGTCAAAAAGAACCAACACAGAAGCGCCGTGAGATTAGCTCTGAATTTCAGCCATCTGCTGCATTGCAAATACGCCACAATTTTTCTTAATTAATCTAGATTAATACACTACCTACCAATAAAGCTAATTTTGGTTTTCAGGTGGGAAAAAATGAGGAATAATTTCCACAAATATTCGTCGACAAACGCCATTTTTTACATGCTACATATCGCCGAGCCACTTACGATGGCAGATCTTCGAATTCTGTGATACTCAAACATACGATTCGATAAAAAATTTTGTATTTTGGTCTCGCGTTTCATTTCAGCCTCTGGTTTTGTATCATAAATCAGTCTTAGATGGAAATCGGACCAACCAATGGGAAAAGAGTACAAAATGCAGAAAATGAGTTAAATTACTGTAAAATACCCCTCAAGCTAAAGAACTAGATCGGCAATCCTAGCGAACTGCAAAATTCAATATTTTCCTTTGACAAGGAAAATGGCCGAATGAATCAACCTAAGCCTGCTAGCAATATCTACGATCAATTCGGATGAAAATCAACACGAGAGACTAGGAGTAAAAAATTATGTTAAAAATAAAGCGTAGATCACAGTAGGTTAATTTAGGTTGCCGGAAGAGCCGACCGATTCGAATCGATTGATTCAGTCTTAGCATATCTGTAACAGAATTATAATTGTAAAAAAAGTTGATTTCTTAGATGAAAATGTAGAGAAAAAAATGTAGACAAAAAAAACAGAATTCAATGTTAGCGGTTCAAAAGGGGAAGGACAGCAGGAAATCGGAAGCTGGACAAAGAAGCGGCGATCACTCAAGACATGCGCAGAAGAGATTTTCAGTTACCTGAGTCATTCCAAGAAAGGAAATCCAATTTACGGTGAGAAACAGAGTCCCCTGTCGGGGGACATTGCCCAGTCCGAACTGATCGAAGAGCCGTCAGTATCGGAATATTGCGTCTGGCTGAGTCTACAGAAAACAATAGGAAACGGAAGCTCAACAACTACGGAAGAAAAAGTATAGTAAGTTTTCTATAAACGTTTCCCATCTAGCGCCGCTAAATTCTACAATATGGTTGGTTGAGGTGTGAAGAAATAACCAGAGTTCTGTCATTCAGTATTTTAACCCAAGCGCTTTTGCCCCTTCATGTGACATAATCGTTTTCCACGTTTTTATATGGAGATAAACATGTAAATCCCATCAGCAGGTTTATCAAGGGTATTCTTATGGCCGGTTTAACGATCGCAGATAAAGCCTAGATAGAGGCTTAGTGTGCGGGAAATTGGTCGGTGGCGCTAACAGCTGAATTCATAGACGTCACTCGAGAGTGAATATGCACTCCCACACGACTCCAAGTGACCTGTCGGTATTCATATTTCTGGATTGTTCAATTAACAATAGGAATTTAATCTGCCGCCCATGACAGAAGATGTGTGTATATTAATAATCCATTAATCAATAATTCTCAATTCACAATACAATATTAATTTATACATCTAATAACGACTTACATTTACAGTAGAATTCATCGAACATGATATCGCATAAATGGGGGGGGGGGGGGGGTCTTCATTGAGGGGGGCTGGCATTTTTTCTAAACATTATTTTATTTTCACTATTCAATTATTATAATCTTGTACCTAATAGGTTAATGTGGGCAACTTCCCAACTATCAGGAACCAGGAGTGCCAACTCATCAGACACGAGTACTCTCTCATATTGAGTATTATGAATAGCTAGGTTGAGTGATGAGTTGCAGTGCAGTTTGAGCGTGTGAACTATTCTACTATATGTTACAATTAATAACTGGTTCTTAGTTTACTACGTATTGCTAGCGAAGGTTTTTTCCAAATTAATTGAACATTTTTATAATTTACCTGAGGAGGTCCTAGTGGTTAAAAGCGCTCGGATTAAAATACTAAACGAGAGAACGTGGCGCATTTTTCTCTACATATCAACACCCACAAAATATCATGCAACAACTACCAATGAATTCGACAATGCATCAACAAAATAATCTACATGATAGAGGTTGAGGAGGTCACAAGGAGGAAGGTATGGAAAAAACGGTCAGCTACTTTGTGAAATAACAGTTCTGAAGTACCTTGACAATAAACGAAAATGACAATTAGTTATTGGAAGAGAGCATCTTCAGGGATACACAGGTCCATCAGCTAACTATCCCTGAATGGCCGAAAGATCTAGGCGATTGAAAGAAACCAAGGAGAAAAAATAGCCAAGTTTCTCTCGCCTCACTCCAATAACCACAAGGAAAAATGCGGCAAACAAAAGGATAAATAACAATATATTGCAATAGCAAAGGACTAGCTAAGGACACAAAAAAAAAGATTTCCTACATGAATCGATTACAATTACATGATGAGATCAACGATAAACTGCAGTGTTCGCCTCAAGTTTTACTTTTATTGGGTAAACATTGCGTAGGTCAAGCACCGCTAATGCTCAGGAACACATACGCGATAGTCAGGCCCGATTCTTCTCACTTTAGGGAGAAGAAACTGATAAAAGCACTGCGAAGCTACTTCAATGAACGCTCCAGAGTTCATAAAAAAATAAGGAATAGGGCCATAATTGCACGTACCTTTTTTTAAGTATCTCGGCAAGAGAATCTCCTCCCCTTATCGGAGGCGTTTCATGCGGGGATCTCTGCAAAGGACGGCCGCCGGGTGATCTGAAACAGAATTCAGCAGAGGTGTTAGAAGTCTGTAAAACTAGGCAACTAATTTGAAAAACTAATAAAGGAAAAAACGAAGTATGAAAAATTTAATTAAAATGGTTTGTCTACTGAAAATCTTTTCCGCAATTTCTAATTTTTCTTCTTCCTTCTTTCTCTTAGCCACTCTCCTCTTTCCCACAATTTGACAGCGTTATGCAAAATCCTATCGAGCGACAAAATTTCAGTCACATCAGTTTTTGGCGCCGACAGAATTCCTCTTGTCAAGAGGAATGTAAGTTTTGTAATTTTAGCACTCTCTATTCAATATTGAAGTATTCCCACATATTCGAAGCAAGTGGGCTAAACAGCTGTCAGTGTCTAATTAGGATTTATTTCAGACAAGATGGCTATTTTATTGACTGTTTTTACTTCCATGTTTACACAGTAAATAGAAGTATTGATATCTTCTTAAAATCTCATTTGGAACGGAGGTGAATTTGGAAGAAATTTTTTGGTACCACACTCAGAAATACTTTCTGAACAAGTGTCTGTGCTCAAAAAATGACATAAATCGTCATATCTCTGTCTTCTGCAGGGTGTTTTTCTCGATCGACTGCAGCATTTCCGAGTTGCTCATAGATGAAGTGTTTTGCTGAATAATTCTAGTTGACCCCCGACATCTTGTGTCATTCCACATCCGAAGAATCTCTCCCCCTGGAAGGAAATCAATTGCAAAGAATGAGGATATAATCCTAACATACCTTTTCACCGGTTTCAGCGATATCTTGGAGGATTTCAGTTCGTTGAGCACCGCATTTAGCCCACTCGGCCCTGGAGAGTCGCAAGGTGGTTTTCCTTTCGCAGATCGGACAGGTGTCGAATAAGAGGTCGGCCCTTGTATCAGCATTACTGGTAGTGGCGGCGGGGGCGGAGGTGGAGGAGGAGCTGAGCCACCGCTCGGCTTCTGACTCAAATGTGAGTGAACTACTTCGGTGCAACGGTTTGCTGGAAACAAGGAAAAATAGAACGTATGTAAAAACCACTGGTAAATAAACTTTTGACTATAACTCATAGGTTTCCAAAAGATTTATCTTTTTCTCAGGTACGGACCTTCCAAATTCCCACAATTTAAAAGTTATGCGGCAAAAACCGTCAGAATTGTTCTCAAAAATGACCTCAACACCGACCTACTCGAATTTTCCTCCAAATTTCTAGTTTCCCACAATTGTGTCTAGAAACTATCCCGGGAATCCGCTTGACGATTTCCTCAAGTTTCACACGATCACATTAACAGTTTAGCAGTTTATCGGTAACGTACAAACTATATATAGGCAGATACAAAAAATACACGACTGGATCATATCAACTTTACACGTATCATTGAAGATTGCAGAAGAGACAGTTTCTTCTCTCACCTTGCATTTGAAGAATTTCGTTCATTTTCATTTTGAGTTCCATAATTTCTTGCATCAGCTTCTTAACGTCGTCTTTTTCCATGTAAACTCCGCTGGAAATTGGTCAACATTAATTATTCAATTCGTCAAATTGTTGGAAATTTGGGCAAAAATACTACCTACTCTCGACATCGAACCGTAGCTGGGGAATCATGACCTTCGTCAGTAGAAACGGACAAGCATTCAATAGTTGTCAACTCGTCTGAAGAAGGAGAATCGTAGCCATTGTTGTAATTCCACACTGCCAAATCTAGATGAACCTAAAAAATACGGCTCTTTGCTAAGAAAAATGAAAAACAGTAACACGTGAAAATATAGGAGCATGAAAAAAAAATCAAAATAAGTGGAGACTAATGACAGCGTAGTAGATTTCAATTGAGATAAAATAGTAGGTAGCAAAAATGTTATCCTATTGAGGATTTGAAGACCAAATTTACCTCATATGGAGGCGACAAGGCGGTTGGTGGGAAGTTAATTTCTGGGAGAAAACAGTACTGAGATATTGTCAGCGGGGAAGGAACTGGGGAATTGAAAAGGGCGGTGACGAACTTATAAAACCAGTGAAGCCCACACAGTACTCCCATGTTTGAGCCAACAACACCAACGGAGCCAACCAATTATATACTCAAGACAAGAAACTCATGCAATCGTTGAAACTTAGTAACCCATAATGCGGAAGTGGAGTATGTGAGCCAAACGATACAAGACGAGTTTGGTGAAAAGGACTCATTTTCATAGCAAAGAGGCCCAAAAATTAAAAACGCTTCAATAAAATAACTGAAAATGCGCGCTTTACGAGGAAGTACTGTGTGTGACACAAATAATAAAAACCAAGCGACGTTCAGCTGACACAAAGACAAATTTGAACTCTCCCAGGGTTGAAACATATACTTTTTCGGTCTGTAAAATCAAAATATTGTCAATATGCGAATAACTCGGAAGTACAGTATGTGACCCCACGCAATGTAAATCAGCTGTCATTCAATTGCCCTCTTGGATATTTCAAGACCTTGAGCGTTCAAATATGAGTTTTGCGGCCTGTAAAAATCGTAATACAAAATATGCACTGTGAAATAGCGGAAAATGCTCATAACGTGGACGTACTGTGTGCGTGCCAATATATGATAGGAGGTACTAGGAGGTGTAGGGTCATTTTCTTGCCATAATGAACATTTTGAGACCTCAATAGTAAAAAATATTGACTATTATAGTCTGTAAAATCAAAATAGAAAAAACGTTGAACGGTTATATCTCGAAAATTCTGTGGGTTTTCCTAAATCTGGAAACGGTTAATTTTGCACATTTCCTGGGTGACCAAATCCTGAAAATCTCATCTAGTTAGATACATTTTTCAGTGTCGTTAGATTAAACAGACCGCACTGGACTGGAGTGGATTGCGATTATCGGCGGATCCAGACTTCTTAAATATTATTATTGAATAATAAAACAAAACTATAGAAAGCATATTTTTACTCTTTTGGCCCTGGCTAGTGGCAGTAGAGTTCCAATCGTTCGGACGATAGATCTACGATGGCCGTATAAATATTTTCCGGCGGGCGAACGGGACGACGCTTCCCACTGAAACAGAAAAAAATACTCAATTATTTGCAATTGGTAGTTTTCATAATATTCTTGGTATAAATATTTGTTCGCTCGAAGAAAGCAACCTCCGCCCCATTAACTCATAATCAATATATTGCATCGATTATTGTTATTACAAAATTTACAGCACGAGCCTTAGAAGATAGTACACAATTACAGGTAGCTAAGTACAGCCAACTCAAGCCTTTCGATCAGGATTTCGTAGTCGATGATCTACCTCACGTGGAAGAGTATGATACGCCGTTTTCTGCTATAACTGACAATTCTCGAATGTCTTGATTATCGGTAAAATAAAAAATGTCAAAGATTGATCTTACCTGAAAAAGTAGCTTGACTAGCATTTCGAAGTAGCTGTACATAATTTCAGTCATTTTCGCCATAATACAACTAACCGTGATAGAAATAGTTTGAAATCGGAAACCACAAACCTAGTGGAACAATGCGTAATAATTTTTGAAAAACCGAAGAAAATCTCAACATGAATCATTTATTCGTCGAAAGGGGTTGTTTGACTCGACTTTCAACTTGTTATCATAAGTTTTCGGTATGGCGCCAAACGACCTAATCGGAGTAAATCTGTATACAAATGTTCCTATAATTTTTAGACTGAATTTTTAGACATATTTTTAGACTGAAGAAATTGCTAACTAACATGATGTGATCGAGATTTTTGGGATTTTTTTTAGGCAAGCAATGTGGGAATTTTTATGAATAAATTTGCTAACTATTTTTTCGAAGTGAGCGAATTCCGTGTTTTGGGCCAGATTTCTTCGAGAAGAGTCCAAGTCGAATCAAACTTCTGAGCATGGAAAGATTCAAAAGTCTAACTATTTTTTCGTTTTCACTCTACAGAATAAGTTAAATTCTAATATTGTAGTCTCAGTGTCACAGGTTGCTGACAAAACTGTTATATCAACAACAACAACTATTAGTAAATCCAAAATGGCGCCGCATATTTTTGCTATCGAAGTAAACATCTCGAAGTTAAGGTCAATTATAAAACTCGATTGTACTCAATCGTTCTTTTTCATCAGATATCAAACGGTAATTTTTCTATGCTAGAAACACTAACTAGTGACTCAGTGGTTATTGTAAACTTCTTTTGAATAAAGAAGCACTTGGAAAAAAAATTGTTTTGGTAATTTCAGGCTCAAAAGTTTTTCTCAATGTAATTGTGAAGTCTAAGAAGTGATGAATTGAAAGTTCGTTAACATCGAAATTTACATCGATACAACAATCGATTTTTCCCTCAACATCGAACACTCAGTTTCCATCCCATTCCAACTTCGCCGCTCGCCTCGTTGTGTATATTTTTCGCTTGTATTTGAAATAGTAAAATGGCGTTTGTCTTAGATCAATATTAATACGATCGGTGTGAAATTTTTATAGTTTCGATCTCCGCTAGCCGATTTCCGTCGCTGGAATGCCCAAAGCAACGGAAGTTGGCGCCGCCGCCAAAAAACGTAAAACCGAAGTCGCCGACGACTCGAACGGCACCGGCGCTGTGACGAAAGTCGAGCAAAATGAGAAAAAACCTATTTATCAAGTGAGTGAACCCTTTGCAAAATTGTATTCTTGATTGCTGGCGTCAGAAAGTAAGCCGCCTTCGCCAGGAAAATCATCAATATACCCTTGTTGATGTGTAACAAATTTTTTTTAACGGATATTGGATAAATTTCAGCTAAGAAGGTTTTTTTTTGCGAAAGTTCAACTTTTATTTACTTAAAATTGTCAGTTTTCAACTTTTTTTTTTTTTGCAGTAAACCTCGATTTTATTGAACTCAATTTTGTAGGTTTTTTTTTTTTCAAGTAAAAACTGACTGTGTATTCGTTCTTGAAAAAAAAAAATTAAAAAAATAATAATTAATCTGAGTTGAAAAATAAAGAATAATAGAAAATTGGTTCTTTCGCCTGTTTTTAAAAAAATTTTGAAGTGAATATTTTCTTATTTCATGAACTATAATTTGTCAATTATTCGAAAAGCCCCTCGCTTCCTTCTGCTCTTGATAGCCTGACATCGTAATTATAGCAGCTCTTATTTGATTAATTTGGTATTTTCCATGGCCGGGTTCAACAAAGCTAACCCAACTCTGTTTTAATTTCAGCGCGTTTCTCTCGCTGAAGAGAACGAAGCGATGACGCGAGATCCGGCAGCCGACTTGGAGCAGTATCAGACGTTTTGCAAGGAATTCTGCGAACATTTGGCAAAGATTAGCGATTTGAAAACAAATAAACCTGATGGGGTAAGAGTTCGCTTATTATCTTCAATTTCGCTGTAACTGAAGGTCCAAAAAAGGGGGACTGAAGGCCTATAGCTTGCCAGTGTTTGGACGTAAGTTAATTAAATCGCCCTTTCATTTCCAGTGGTACGATGAGGTTGTCGAGAGGCGTATGGAAGTGAGTCTTTTGGCTGTGCACATGAAGAAACTCAATCGGGTCGAGAAGATCAGAAATCGAAACGCCCGCGAACGAGTGACTAAAGTGCGGCAGCAAGTGGACGTACTCCAATTACAACTGCAGAACCTCATGTGCGAAATTCAACACCTGAACCGGGAAGTTGATAAATGCTTAATGTTCAAGTGAGTTGACATATTGTTTGATTACTTTGCAAATATAATGCAACGTTTTGCGTTGTCTGAGGTTGGATCAGCAACGCTTGTAAAGCCGAATGTTTTGTGCGCCTAGTTGCAACCTCCTTGCACAAACTTATTCTTGTACATACTTTGTCATCTCTTTTCCAGGAAGAAACCGTTGGGAGTCGATTTGGTGCCGCTAGATCAGTTTTACTCTCATGCACCTGAAAAGATAACACGACCTGTGAGTTCCTCTTTTACCTAGATTTTTTTGCAAAGATAAACCTGTATGTACAACTAAACGAGAACGAATGAAGGTGTCTTCTTGCTTATGAGCGACTCTCCCACCTTATGGTCGTTGGTTGACACTGATACTGTATTGTAACCACTGCACGCTTGGACATTCCGAACCTGGAAAAGCCAACAGATGATAGTCCCTATTTCAAGATCAGCAGGGCTTCTCAATGTGAACTGCTACTCTACATCTGAAAGAAATTAGGTCCCAAAGGTCTTGAGACTATAGTTATCGTTTCCCCAGCTCCCGAGGCGTTTTCTTAGCCCTCTTTTTAATTTTTGGACACACCAGCTCTGTCGCCTGGGTTCGAACCTAAGCCTTTTAAAGTCGAAACGACGCTTTAACTGTTTCACCCTCGGAAGCCGGCACTTGTACCTATATAGTAACTAATGGCGCCTTTGAGCACCCAAAATTGAGAAAACCCTTCCAATCTAAGTGTCTACGTGCAGAGTGGATCGGAGAGCAAACGCCATGTCAAAGTGGAAGATGAGTGACAAGTGCGTATGCATTTAATGACGTGTTCTATGTAAAAAAATCTGTTCATTAACAGCCAAAGTTACATAATTTTTAACGCTACTAGAACGCCATTTGGCAAAAAAAGTAATAATGAAGATAATTTTTTGTTCCCATTCGGTGCTAGTAGTGAATTTTCTGCATTTTATCAGATTCATGTAATTTTTCGTTGGTCTGCAGGAAGTGACAAAAATTGACGAGCATCAATTGCTATTAGCTCGTCTTGAGTGGGAACTTCAACAGAGAAAGGAGTTGGCCTTGTTGTGCTCGGAACTCGAAGGAAAGAAGAAAACGTTGTCGTCTCAAATAAATAAACGGCAATCCGACATTGACAGTTTAACTCCTCTCATCAGGGAAGTCCTAACAGTAAGTGAGATAAAAAAAGTATAACGGTGAGCAATTTAGCAAGAATTTACTTGATTTAATGAAAAATATCCGCACGCTCTTTTGTTATTATTCAAAGGTTTCCTTTCGGTTCACAGATAACAAAGCCCTTGCAAGAGAAACTCGGCTATTCACCGGGGCCTAGCTCGATGAAAAACGACAGGGCTTCACTGCTACCTCATCCTCTTTACTTTCTGTACATGCAAGCCGCTGCTTACAAAGAGGCGTCTGGTAATTTAAAAAAAATTAGTTTACTTTTTCTTTTTTTTTTTGGTGAAGTATCAGGGAGTTTTGTTTGACCTAGTTCGTTGGATGACTGTCGTTCATTTCTTTACAGATGACATGATCACCGTTGAGATTCAAGGCAATGACGAGATAGCTCGCGAGAATGCTAAGGAGTTTTCTCTCAATGCTGAAAAGGCGTCTCTTGGAAGCGGCGAAGAGTCCGACGACGGAGGAGAGGTATAATTAAATTAAATCTTATTCCACTCCCATCCTTTATATGGCCGCGTTGTCATGCTCGTTTTTCCGTTTTTCAGAATTCGGACAAGACGAAAAAGACCGCGGAAAAATTGGAAAAGCGACGCGCACGACTTTTGGCTAAACATCCGCTAACTGTTGTGCTCAAAGTATCTTTTAAAGGTAAATTTCCTGCAATAGTTTTTGTCAAATTATAGATTAAATGAACGTGTGTCCATTTAAGAAAACACAGGTGTGACATTGGAAAATGAGCATGCAGCCGTTTGGAGGTTAGCATCATCTTCCATTCTCCGAAATTCACGTTCACGGGCTCCGGACAAGGTGGAAAGCAAAACGCTCGATTATAATGACGGACCGCTCTTCTGTTGCAGACGGCACGAGTATAGACCTCGAGTTTGCCTACATTGTCAAACTGAACATAATGACCGTCGTGCCAACGCTGAACTTGGCGAATATTCAATTGAAAGGGACCGAAACCGGGTTAGTTGATCACTAGCAGATATAATTGTGCTGAATGATTATCTTCAGTCTGATAAACTATTCTAAATTAATCGTTGAAGCTCAATGCTTTTTTAAATTTCTCACAGGGAATTCCTCATCAATAAAGACATTCTGGCGAACCTGTTTGTCGGTGATAGCGGCCTTGAAAGTCCAAACGTTTCTAATTACTATCAACTTGGAGAAGTGAGTGCAATTTGCTTCTTGATTTTTAGATTATTTCTGCTGAACTTCCATTGTCCGACTTGTATGGACAAATAGTAAGAGTTTTCGGCTCTACCGGATGAATTAGAGATAGGCTAGAGGTTTCCAAAGCATACCCCGAGGAGTCAGAATGAAAAACTCAGCTTTCCATCGGTATGACCACTTTTCTGTTCACTCGCTTGCGGGAAAAATCTCTCTTGCTGACCTGTGTTGAGAACCACTGTTGTAGCATAATATGTGTCCTTTGCGAGATCAATGATCACCTTTCGGCATTTAAATTTATATCTCCATGACAATTCGGGCGTTTGATTTCTGGCGATTTTACAGGTCGGCTTGGAGAAACTGGACACGGACAAACTGGGCCACCCTTACGTTTGGGTGCAGAAAATTGGCGGCCTCGATTTCACGGCCACGTCGCCGATGAAAATCGTGGAGCCAAAATTGGAAACAGCCAAATCGAGTATACCGTCTGTCATAAAAGTTTTACGCCGGAGAATCAGCTACAGAGTTGCTCTTGCGAAGCAAGTTATCGCACTAGGTGAAGATTTAAAATTACTGCAAGCAAGATCGATAATCACTACGATCATTTCAATATCGACCGGATTAATTTCACTTTCCTATAATTTCTCTCAATTGTGCAAGACGTTTCCACAATGAATCTTACCTCCGACGGATTTTAATTTCAGAATCAAAGAACGTCCGGTGTCCATCGGCTATGAAATCTGTCAAATTGTCCTGTTCGATAAAATCGTGGAAGCCGATATCTTTCGAGACTTTCTGCGAGCATTCGGCCTCCACTTTCCTGAGAGAAAACGTTGCTCTCACATCTCAAGATATATATTATTGTGGAACGATAGCACGTGGCAAAGGTTTGTGAAGACTATTCCTATCGACTAATTCTACTAACCCTTTTCCTGGCAAAAATTTAATATTTTAGACTTGTCTCAATTTTCTATTGTTTTGTAGAATCAGGAACTAGAAGACTGGAACAACAGTTAAAAAGCATCTTTCGAAATTCTAATGCGAATATTTTGTAAACACACCTACTTAATAATATTTTTTAGCAATCTACATATTCGTTTTCAAAAGCTCTTTAATTTTGTTATAGCCCCGATGTGGGCTTACTATTGAAAAAATAAAGAAATAGCATTAGCTGTTATTGCCTTTTTGAAAAAAAAAACTGTAGAAGGAGAAGTGGGTAGCTAAACGAAGCACACTGAAGCAGATTGAATAATTTAGCTTTATTCCCAAACTAGAAGCGGCCTTTGTCCCAGTGTTGCCATAAACGATAAAAATGGGAAAAACATAATTGACCTCACTTTTCTATCTTTACATCACTATACGATTCCTCACAAGTGCTGGTGTTACCGAATGTCAACAGCTGTATTCAACCTATAATTTTTTCCTCAGCCAAGTTGACAGTGCTGACAGCTGTGCCATGCGACTATCCCAAATCACCTCCGAAGTACGCGCTATCTATCGAATGGGCCGATCAGAATTCAAATGCGTCAAATAACCCGCATGTTTTGGTCAGTAATTTCACAGCATAGTTTCTCATTCTGATACCAGTCGCTTTAGTATTTTTTTTTTTTTTAATTTCAATTTTTTACTTTCCAATTAAATTCCAGGATATGGAACGTGAAGTCAACGTTTACTGGCACGAATTCACTGATCGCCCTCTTTGGGCGTCGACACTTCTCATCTTCCAAGTTCATAGGATCATGGTCAACTTTGATATTTTCCTCGAATGCAACGATCCGTCCAGATATAGTGCTGAAAAGAAGACCTTTCTACACCCTCGCAGGTAACGCTTTTTGAATGGACCTCGAAATCATTAATAAAATTAGTTGGGTGATTGATTCAAATAGGATTTTAGCCTTGAAATTAATATTCGAACGAAACTGATCTCATCTCCAACTGAAGAATCCCTTTTGAAGGCTGTTTCATGTGCTCTTTCGCCCTTGCTGGTTTTATTACTGGAAATTTCAATCGATTTTTGGTAGCCAGCTTCTAAAAAATTTTACCATCGAGCTCGTCTCAGTTTTCGTTGTTTCGAATGGATTCTTGAAACAATAAATGTCTCTTGCTTCACCCCATCTAATTTTCTGTTTGCAGAGGCCGAACACGATGTCTGCCATTCACTTACGCCGAAATCGGCGAAGGCGTATTCCTCCATCGGCAGCCAACCTCAGAGCCGATAGACGAGCCAACATAAACCATCATTGAGCGATATTTTTCTCCATTATGTACTTCAGCAGTTATGAATTGTGTGAAACTGCATTTGCGAATCGCATTCGGTTGGATTCAACCTGAAGAATACACTCATGATTGCCAATTTTGTGCGACCTCGAGTCTTCATGGAGGTTAAATACCGACCACTGCACTTCTAAGTCGTCAACTAAGCTTAGGAAAAAAAAGGAATAGTGGTACAATTTAAAAAAAAAAATACTATAGCTCACGAAGGTTAAGAATATTATGAAAAGTATTTTTCTTGTTCTGAATGGCTTATATACAGGGCCAAAAAATTAGTCAATTCTCATCTCAAATTGAAGTAAAGAAAAAAGTCATGACCAAGGGAAGAGGACAACGTATCCAAGAGAAAACGAGCATTTAATGCTTGAAATTACGAAACCAAACTGCTTTCCAATTAATGTAAAATTATTTATAGCGAAAAGAAAAGTTGTAGGAACTAGTGAATAATAGGGGAGTATGACGAGAAACCAGTGGTGTGCATAGCTCACACAGTACTTCAACGTTTGAGTTGGTAAACGGTATAACCAATTATAAAATTAAGAAACTCGTAATGCCGCAACGTTAGTACTCAACAACTGTTATTGAAAAACTAGACAAAAGATCCAAAAATAGAAAAACGCATGAATTAGATTAATAATCAGGAAAATCAGTATGTAAACCTAATATTACAAGCAAAGTTTTGTAAAATGGGATCATTTCTATAGCAAGGACACCCAAAAAAGTATAACCAGCCCAGGATGCGGAGTCAAGCGTCATTCAAAGCGTTCAAATTGATTTTGCAGCCAGCTGAAGACACCCAAGATGAAGCGCATAAGCTGGGTGCACTGTGTGTGAGCCAAAGATACAAATCAAAGTCATCTCAAAAATAAAATAATTATAATATATTATAATTGACGCACAGACTGACTGTAATACGATCTTTCCCTCTAAGTTGGAAAGAAAAAAATAAATCAATGCAAATGCCCGACATGGTCACAAGCAGCCAGGTCTGAGAAAATGGAAGCTATACATACCTAGATAGTGCGCAGTGTTGCCAAGTCTCCCCTTTTTTGGGGGAAAACTCCCAAAACGTAGACACAATTGCTCTTTTCCACAATCTCAATTTTCGCTCCCCTTTTTTCTACTTCTTTTCTGTACAAAGTAAAAATTGAGGTAATTTATTTTTTAATATTTATTACGTCTATGTTAGTGTTTTTATTTTTATTAGCTATTAATAATTTTTTTCATTATTGCATCATGAAAAGTAGTTTTCATGATGTATTCAGCTGCCTTTAAAAATTGTTTACTTGAGAAACTGAAGGAATATCGCATGAAACAATTTGTCAGGCTCTTCATTTTCGCTCCAAATATCGAACAATGTACAAACATTTAACGATTCCCAGAGCAATATTGATGAGCCGAGTCTATTCTGATGTCACTAGAATAATCGCGCTTCACTCGAGCTAAAAATCCCCAACGCTCCCTTTTTGGTTTTGAAAAATACCCATTTCCCCCTTTTTCTTGTCCACGGTTCCCCCAAACGACCGATTGTGACCTGGCAACACTGCTAGTACGTTCTGCTTTGTTGATGCGCGTTTGCTGAGACTGTGACACTGAGAGCCGTCTGCTGAAGAATTTCTTCAGAAAAATTGTTCTAATTTATTTGCGACCCTCGTTCCGTCAAACTTTCGACGATGGGCGAGCCGAACACCGATTACCTCGACAAGTACCGCGAAATTTTCGAAGCCATCGCAAATTCTGCAGATATTGGTATACCGGTGGGTCGTCTCCCTTATAAGCTCGCCGGTTTCGAAATTGTCGGCGAAATCTTCTATTGGAGCCTGAAGTGGTTGCAAAGCAGGTGAGTCAATTGTGCAACCATCGGGTTTTTGCCTTACATGGGATGAGTCAGATTGCGGTGTTGTTTTTATCCTTGTCTGTTATTTAGATAAGGCCAGACCTTGAAGTAGCGGGTTCCATGCTCTCGAGCATGTGAAATTCAATTTTGTTTCATTATTCAGTAACAATTATTGTAACCACCTAAGGAATTTTTTTCTAACCCCATCAAAAAATTTGGGGCCTGACAATAGCTCAATTTTTTTAACCAAAGCGCTACCTCTATTTTGAGGGTATTTTTAAGGGGTTTCAAGGGAGGAAGTTCGTATTTTCCAACGTTTCCAAAAAAAAGTGCGTTTGGTATCGACTCCTTATAGATTTTTTGACGCTGAATCGTTAAGACCATCGTGGGGTCGACCGCTTCAATAGTAGGTACCCACGCTATCCCAGCTTTTGTGATGAATTTGGGAGATTTTCAGAAATTTGGCTCGAGAATATAACGGGAGAATTTTGGGAGCCATAAAAATCGTTCTATACTCGTTAGAATGGTTGACTAATACTTCAACTGTACCTTTAGCGAAACATTTAGCTTTTAATTTGCAAATGAAGAAAAATATGATAGCCACGAATTCCGCTGATTTTAAATGAGCTATCGATTTTAGGCGATTAGGCCATTATCAGTTACAATAGGAAAAAAACAAAGTTGTATGATGATTGTTACTGATGATGGTCTAATCGCCGAAATCGACATAACTAATTTAAAATCAGTTGAATTTGTGACAATCATATTTATTACCCTTTAGGTATTATTATTATTATCATATTTATATTTTTTTGTTTCCTATCCTGGTGA
Organism: Tupiocoris notatus; assembly: GCA_037159825.1. Lineage (NCBI taxonomy): Eukaryota > Metazoa > Arthropoda > Insecta > Hemiptera > Miridae > Tupiocoris > Tupiocoris notatus. The sequence goes on along the minus strand of JASJUZ010000706.1, from coordinate 89,045 downwards.
CAGAAAACAACTGTAATACTTTCAATGAGATACCGGTGGGTCATCTCGATTTTCACGCTCGAATTTTCTTTCAGGCGCTGCCCGAGACATTTGATGACTCGAATTATAACTTCGTGTTTTTTTAGTAAAGTCGGTAGAAAGTTCCTGATGAATCCGAAATTTTCCGCTTTCAAAGGTGACCTAAATGGTAAGTGTTGAACTTTTTTTTTTTTTTTTTAAAACATTCCGTTATTTATGAACTCTTCAAAAGGTATCATTTTTTAATTGTAGATACAGATTCGGGATTGCTGCTGGAGTTCACCTTTCGTACAATCCACAATGCATGTAAGCACTATTGTAGTGCTAACGAACTCTCAACGCTTCCACCACCGCCGTCTTCCATAACATTGTGCAACCCACTAGTGTCCTCTAGATTTTTCAAGAATTTAAGACGAACGATGGAAGACCAATGCATGAATGTTCCCGACTTACACGCTCTTTTCAACATTAAAGTAAGATTGGTTCTATGCTGATACTCTATTGGGGATGGTTAGAGGGGAAATTATCTGGCCACTCGTTCTCAGATTCTTTCCTTCCTTGATGAGTACTTGCGTCGTTCTGGCATCACTAGGGCTTTGATCTTTGCCTGGCTGTTGCGAGCAGAAAAACGAAAAACTCAACATTCCTACTCCTAAAGGGAAAATGAATGATCTTGCAACAAAAGTCGCACATAAAGTACCTAAGCCCATCTCCACGAAACACAGGGCATTTGCAGATAAATTGAAAGAAGCTATTAATTTTTGTTGAATTACATATTGGATTTGGCTCGAGAGTTAAACCTAGTTTTGGTGCAAGAAACATTCCGATGTGAACATGCCTCTCCAGCAAGTCCCACCTGGCTTATTAAACCCTTAAAATGCGAGGGATGGCGATGCTGAGATTGGGAACAGGAACTCGCCCAAACTTAACGCTTTATAATACTGATTAAACGAAGAATTCTCAACCCACCCTGTATCAGGGGTTGGTTTTACAAATTAAACGTGTCTCTTTTCCCGAGCTTTTGGATAATATGTTTCTTTCTTCAGGGCTTGGAAACTGGATTACATTGTAATCCGAAGGTCAGTGTCAAAAACCATTTTTAACTCTTATTATTGCAGAAAAATTGGGAAAAGTTTCAGACGAACATCATGTTGGAAGCTAACTACACTAACTTTTTTTTATCGCACTCATCCCTAATAAACTAGTTGAACTTCAAAAACACTTGAATTATAATAAAAAATATAGTAATTATAGTAAAAAAAAACCACAGCGTGATCACTTTACTTAAGGGTTTGTAATTCTCTTATAATGTCTGTTATCCTAAAAGTGTTACTTGTATATTTTTTAATCAATATTGCACCTTTTACCTACTTATTTGAGATTTAAAATCAGTCATTTATTAAGAGAGTTGAAATGATAAAACTTGATGAATATTTTGAAAGATGAAGAGATTTTTTTTGTAAAAGTGTTTTCATAGTCTAGGACATTGATAGAAAATTAAAATATGAAGAATAAATCGCCTATTTTTCTCCTCCTCATCATTAGAGACGCCTAATCGTTAGGAGCCTCAATAATGCCCGATTGGTCAAGAGTACCTAAAAATGAATAAGAAACGAGACGCCATATTCTTCCCCACAACCTTTAGTAGCTTTTCTACATCCCAACCCGTTACTTTTCAATTGTTGTTCAGGGTCACGGCCCAGCTAGCTTCTACGGCGTCTTTGATGGGCATAGCGGCCCATATGCGGCTGTTTACAGCTGCCATCACCTGTATCAATTTGTCGCCGAGCACCACTCCTACCCTGAAACGCCAGAGGTGGCGCTGATCAACGCATTCAATCAGGCAGACGTTTTGTTCAGGAAAAAATCAAAGGTGAGCATTAATTCATTTAACCGTTACGTTTAAGTTAGGTCTTGGTTCAACTTGCCTTCATCTGTACAGAAATTCTCACCCACTGTGGTGCATTACGCAATCGCAATAATCTAGAAGAAATTACAGTATCCAGAAAAGAAGAGAACTGAACTGAACTGTACCAAACGTACGACGCATTTTCAAAATTAATCGTGGTACGAGAAACCGGTCCTCAGTCCACATGGAGAATTTTATTCTAACTAAAATCATATCAATTCATAGCTAACGCTCCGTTTATTTTCGTTTGATTACAATCGGTCAATTTTTTACAGCGTCTTGACAGTGGTACGACGGCGATCGTGGCGTTAGTTCGCCCTGATGAAAACAAGCTGTACATCGCGTGGGTTGGAGATTCCCAGGCTTTCCTTGTAGCTGGCAATACAATCTATCAGATGGGTCAAATTCACAGGGCTGTAAATCCTGTAAGTCACTGTGTGTATAGTAGAGTCTCGGAACCGAGAATTTCAAATTCGTATAAAATGTTTCCATCTGTCGCAGAGTGAGTATGAACGTGTGAAAAGTATGGGCGGCTGTATCTTGGGCTGGCGAGTCGATGGTAGACTTGCTGTCACGAGAGCAATTGGTTAGTATACATTTGTGCAATAAGCAAAAGGCCAGAAGCCATTTTTTGTCCTATCTTGAAGCACGTGCGAGTTGATTTCGATTGCTTGAATAGCTTCTTTAATTGTAAATTTTATCTTATTTAGGTGATAGGAGATACAAGCCGTACGTCACTAGCGAGCCGCATGTGTCCGTTTTTCCTCTTGACAAAATCAAGCCTGATTTCTTGATCATTGCAACTGACGGCCTCTGGGACGTGGTGAATGAGCGTCAAGCAGCTGAAGCTGTCTACAACTACATCACAGAGAACAACGGTAAGAGCGCAAGTCGGTAGACGACAAAGATTTTTGGACGCTGAATCGAATGAGACCATAACGAAGTCTATAGCTTAAATGGTTTTGAAGTTATCACAGATTTTGATAAGTTGGCCACATGGTATAACTCAATTATTTGTTGCTATAAGAATCACTCTATACTGGTAGGAAATTAAAACAGCTATATACGTGCTTGACCTATAAACAGAAGTCAATTTTAAAAAACCCTCTTTGACTATCATAAATTGCACCATAATTGATTTCAGCATAAACCCAGATAATTTATGTCCGGGGGGTGTGAGGAGGAGAAAAACTAAATAATTTATGGAATTCCAAAAAAAAAAAGTAGGATAGTTCACAAAACCATTTTATTGATAGTGACTCTTCCCAGATTTATCTTATTCTTCTGACATTAAGGCAGGGAAAGGGCTCACAAAATGTATGATAGGTTCTTCTTGAACTTTCACTACTCTGTGTTAGTCTAGTTCCCTTTCACCTAAATTTAATTTTAGTAGTACCATTTTTACTGATGGTGGCCTAAACGCAAATCGGTTTAACAATATTTTACAATACTCATGCAAATTAGTGGAATTCGTGACCATCTCTTCGTCTCCCATTCTTCCGAAATGGGATCCGACAACTTCAGCACGAGTGTATTTAGTAAAAATCTGCGGTCCCTAAAATTCTTCCTTTATAGAGAAATCATAGAGTTCAACTAATTACCAGCAACAATCAATCAGCAGTTATGGGTCTATGGGAACTCCTTGTAAAAGGTATAAAAAAAGAACGCTTAACAAATGCATATCTGTTATATTTTCCGCTGTTCAGTATGATATTCTTGTAAGATTAATTGTAGTACTCATTATCCACCGCAGACACAGCCCTTATGGATAATTACATCTTCTCTTCAATATTTTAATGTAATCAGACTTTCATCTTAGTTTCCACTAAGTTGTATTGTTTATTTTGGTGTTTTAATCAAAAGAAATCTGGGCTTGTGACGTCAAAGAAGAGTTTTTAAGCCCAATTAGCGCTAGCTAGTGGATTCTATATCAAACTAACACTGGCCAGAGTTGGAATGTTAGGACTCGTTATCGTTGAATTGCCATTTTTAGTGGCACAGTAGATAACATCATGCCCCCCCCCCAGATCAAACGTGACTGTTTATGTTTTCTTGTGTGCAATCGTTTATAGATGTGATTTACGAGTTTGGAACAAACTCTTAATTTATTCCGTCGATTTATCCAACTCAATTAACACTCAACTCCTTTTTCTTCATTTTTCCCTTTTTCACAATTTTGTTGGCAACAATAAAAGCAAAGGCTTGCAGAAAATCCTTAGTTGGACATTAAATGGACACTCTCACTGCAGTGACCCTCTAGTGAAACCAAATATTCCAGGTCTCGCGTCTGCTGTGGCTCTCAAGTCTCAGGAATCTGTCTTGAGAGCTAAGGTGATCCAATAACAACCGTCGGATACTGGTGTTGAGACTTCGAGATTTTATCTCAAGTGGTAACTTGCTTGATACAGTTGTGAGATCTATGGTATTCTTCAATCCGATTTATTCTTACTATTTTTTATACCAACATTCCCTGTCGACGCCTGTTACTTTGACGTAACGGCTGTTCCGATCTGCGAGCATGTTCACGTAACTCTCTCGACTTTAGCGTCCAAGGCGCCAATTCACCTTCACGATTCGCTTGAGGGAAAGCCGATAGAAAGCTCCAATTGCTAGTCCGTTACGGCCAATTTCTTGCAGAGCGATCTAATTAGTATCGGCGCACTTCCCTTGCTCTTGCTTCAATTAGCTTCAAATCCGCTCGCCTTGTGTTGAATCTCGAAATTGTCCACTTTTTGCTTTTGGTTTTTTATGAAGAAGACAAATTTTCCAACCTCTCCTCTCTTCAAAATTTGGTATTTTACGTTTCAAGGCATGTAGAATGCGAATATCAAATTGATAAAAATCCTTCCGTTCGCCGTCAACACTTTTTTGAGGAAATTATTTGACCTGAGTGTTTGAAATATTCACCAAAATCATTCTTGGCCTGATAATGACTCGATGTTTTAGCCAAATCGTTACCTCGATCAAGGGTATTTTTTATGGGCATTTTTGGCATATTTCTGAAAAAGTATTTTTGCGGAATTGAAAATTCGTATGTTCCAATTTATTTTGGAAACTATTTTATATATTCATTTATATAGATTTTCAACTCTGAATCAAATGAGACCATAATGGAGTCGATAGTTATCGCAGCAGTTCGAGATTTTCAAAAATTTGCCAAGATGGTATAGCTCAGGTATTTATTCAGCTATAAAAATCGTTCTATACTTGATGGAACGCTCATAAAACCTCTTAAACTTATCATTTGACAAATAATTTTACTTTTAATTAGATAATTAAAAAAATTTAATTACTGCTGCACATTGTTTGCAGCGTTTTTCATTCAGTCTTTAGTTGGCTCATTTTTCATTTGCACTCCTTTAAAACTATATTATGACCTCTAATCGATATTCTGTAAGAGGCAATATTCAAAAATTCAACCTGTTCCTCCCAAAAAAAAGTCACTGTTCTAAATAAATCTCCCTCCGCTGTTCGCGATTTTCGTACTCCGCGAGATTTACGATTCGCCGATCCTTACTGTCGAATAAATCTCCCTATACCGGTTAGGGTCTCATTACTCGCCCTTGGACGAACATTTGAGATTTACGGGACTTTCACGTTTTAAGATACGAAAGCTATTGTTGAGACTGGAGGACTGGTTTAGTGCATAATGGAAAGCTGCATCCGAGACGCGGCCCACTCGTTGTACGTTCGGTGTAATAAAATAAACCGAGGTGACTCATCTGGTCCCTAACCGAGTAACGGCACACGAAGACCACATGGTCATTGTCGTCAGTTTTAATCCGTGGAAAAATTGACAAATTCTACTGCGAAAAATACGACCAAAAATCTTTTCTGGGAAATTATCATCGGATCACGCTCGAATTACCAGTTTTACACGATCCTTCGAAAAGCTGAGATCACTAATTTGACCGCCGAGGTTTTTATTATCGTCACTACATTATATTTCGTCCACTGCCTTTCAACGCTGTTGTTTCCGCCTCTCGTTTTAACGGTACATTTTCTCATTTAAATTTCGAAAAGGCGTTCGTACGCGAAGCAAATATTTATTTCCTCCCTCGCGCTCATCGGCGTTGAATTGGATTTACACTGTTATCAAGTTGAGTCGAATGCAGGTCGCGTGCTCGCCTGGAAGTCCCCTGCCGCTTTGCGATGGATGGAACGTGTCTATTTGCGTGGGTGACTCCATCCTTCGTTGACAGACGGAGTCACACAGTATTTTGTCTTGCGAGAAAAACGCGTGAGAACGACTAAAAATAATAAATTTGTAATAATCGATCAGTATTTCTATTAATTCGTTTATTTATTTTAATTAATTAATTTATAATAATTATTTATATTGATTAATTATTTCAATTTATGGTAATATTTATATATTTATAAATGTTCAATAATTAGTTAATTAATTCCGAAATTTCGTAAAGTACGTAGTTTCAAAAATTATACAGAGTGAGAAAAGATTGGGAATCAAGAATACAATTTTAGATAGAAAAATATTTAGAGACTAAAATAATTAAGGATTATAAGACAGTTAACGATGGCGAGAATTAAACATTTATAACATTTGATAAATTAGCCCTGAATTGATTAATAATCATATCTACTATTTAATATTTACTTATTTTATATTATTGATCCTTTTTTAATTTTTTCAAATTCTCTACCGATGCAGTATTTTTATTCCGTCAATTATTTTTCAAACTCCTCTGACCGAATTCCTTGATTCGTTCTCTTTCAATCCTTTTTTAAAAATAAATGTTCATTTTTTACTTATATTTTATTTCTAGATAACGCATTCTTCATTAGGCAATTAATTTTTTTATTCCTCAATTTTAAGCATCTTCCAAGATTTTTCTATAAATGCCCTGGGTTTTCCTCCCTTGTTTCCAATTTTCGTCTTGGAGGACACACGACGCTCCTATGTATTCGGTGTCGAGTCTGTCTCAGCTCATTTTAGCCCTCTTTCTCGCCGAATGTCACACAGTGTCTGGCTCCTTCTGAGTCACACCCTTCTAAATGCCAGCGCACCTCAAGTTCCCTCGGTAGCGTTGGTTTTTGGACGCAGCCCAAAACAACACTTTTGTCGTTGCGTCAACTGCAATTATTGTCTTACTAGGTTCAATTTATTCCCGAAAGACTTTGACAATTTTTCAATTAGCGATGTAAGTGCTTTCGGGGACTAAGATGAACTGCGCTTATTGCAGTCAGTAGTTAGGCGTAAGTTGTTTTCAAGAGGTTTTCCCCTTTTCTTTTCCCAGACATTATAGCCAAAATGGTTACGAAACAGATAGGAATATAGTGTGGAAAAAATTTGAACCAATTTTATTTTTGCATAATTTTTGGGGCGAGGGCTTAAATAAACGCGGCTACTCTTTCTCCATTTTGTCTTTCATTTGTCGAAATCTTTCGCCCGTTCGGGCATCTTCAGGGGTACCAATTACGTCACAAATCATATATATTTATTACATTTCAGGTACGGGATTAATAATAATTTGCTATTGTTATTTTCTACTTACATAGGTCCATCAGGGATCTAGTCTGGCGTTGAAAAAGTAACCACGTTGTCCTGCCTTGATAGTTAAAAATTCATAATTATATATTACATCCTCGTACAAGTTTTGGAAATAAATTTTAACTTACCTAACATTTTTAGCGTCAGGTTCTAAAACATAATGAAATATTTGAAAGGTTACATCAGCTATAAAAATATTAGCTAGTAATGCTGCAGTTGAAATAGGTAGCCCTGAAGATTCACGAATGGGCGAATGATCTCGGCAAATAAGAGACAAAATGGAGAAAGAGTCGCCCGTTTACCCCTCACCCCAACAATTACGCGACAAAAAATAGAAGAAAATTTTTCTTTTTTTATAATCTAATATTTGGCAAGCTCTCCGAGCGTAAGTCGGAAGGGAGTAAATAAAATTGCAGTTTCTGCGTTTCGCTGTGAACACTTATTTGTCGTTGTTTGCCCTCGAAAGTTTACGAGCGGAAAGCATTATCCTCTCCGCTGTCCGTCAACGGTTGTTTTCAATTTATTGCCCACCTGGGTCAGTTATCGTTGTAATTGACCATTTGGAAACGAGGATGGTGATTGAAACGATTGCAGCAACCGAGGTGAGTGTAAAAATTGAGCCCCGTCGAATGAGTCACCTAGGTGCCGTAGGTGACCTGATGGGTGACGTCATTCGTAGAAAAGGCCAGGGAGTTGAAAGAAGTAATATTGCAAGAACGCTGCAAATAGATTTTCTATTTCGTCATATCCAAAACTGATTTTTCGTTCTATCATTGCACCAATTTTACAAGTTTACAAGCGGTTTTTTTTTAAAAAAAATTTTTCGCTAGTGTTGTTTCTATTGAAAAATACCACGTAACTTGTGAGAAATTAAAGAATTTTCCACGACGATCTCAATGCTCGCTGCTGGTCAAGCTGCATAAATTGTCGATCAAACGATTTTTTTTCGTGCCTTAGGGAGGCGAATTTTCAAGTGGTGGATGAAAATGATCGACTTCCCATTATTACTATTAGAATAATAATACCTATACGTATTCGTGCTTTTTCAACTACGTAAATGACCTCATATTTCGTCAAGACTCGTTTAATGTTACTACTCTCAATCCTTGAACTCGATCTATTTTCCATCGCGGAATAAAACAATCTTAAAGGTGTTGTTCACTTCAATGAAGGAAGACCTTGCCATTCCGTCTAATCCTTATCGGATTTCCCTTGGCGGCGGTTATTGAATTTCGATACAGAACCGAATCAAGTTACAATTTATGGGCTTCCAATCCCATTTCTTCCTGCATACACATCTTAGTATCATAAAGTATTGGGTTTTTCAACTGGAGCAAAGTAGGAGCAAAATTAGACGTAACAACTGTAAGTTTTCCAAGATTTGTAACTTGCACAGTGGATAACTCAAACAAAAAGCCGTCAATTCAGATGTTTAAATATACCAAAAGATAGGTAATTTAACTGTCCACATTTTCCCAATGTAATGTACCTATCCATTTTTCAACCGTTTTTGCGTTATTCAACAATATTAGTAGACTATACACGAATACATGACATTTTTCAACTTTAAACGCTATTTTCATCTATTTACTGCGAAAGAAACAAAGAATGAACCATATATTATTGATATACACATCATCAACTATCATTATGCTGAATTTGAGCGAAATCTATTTCAAAAAATTTTTCGCGAAAAATCCAAGGGGTCCCCCTGCGATTTTTTTCAACCGAACAGTTAACGATTTTTTACTCCTCTCTCAATACAGATAAAAATCTGAAATTTTTAGGAAAGTTGTGTCTTACCAAGATGTATTTTTGTGATTTTTTTTAATTCTCGGAAAAATCTGCAAGTGGTCCAAAAAAATCGGTTTTTAAAAGCTCAAAAATTGGACTTTAACATTGATTTTCGGGGTCAAAATAAATGCGAATCAATTGTTTTATTATGCAGGAGTCTTCATTTGAACGCCTTACCTACGTACATAGCAAAAAATTCGGTGAAAAAACTTTAAACAGAGCCAGAGAAATTATTTCCCGTAAATCGAGTTTTTCGCCGGCCGATATTCGGTAATAGTGGAAAATTGAATTTTCGTTTTTGAGCGATCTTGAAAGCTATTCTTATTGGAAATTTAACGCTGAATCCGAATATGACGTCAAAACGGTGGAAATTTGACGACGAACATTAGTTTTTCCCTGTTTTAGTACTATACGGTTCATGTTTTCAACTCGAACAAAAAGTCGTCAATTCATATGTTTAAATATACCAAAAGATAGGTAATTTAATTGCCCACATTTTCCCAATGTAATGTACCTATCCATTTTTCAACCGTTTTTGCGTTATTCAACAATATTGGTAGACTATACACGAATACATGACATTTTTCAACTTTAAACGCTATTTTCATCTATTTACTGCGAAAGAAACAAAGAATGAACCATATATTATTGATATACACATCATCAACTATCATTATGCTGAATTTGAGCGAAATCTATTTCAAAAAATTTTTCGCGAAAAATCCAAGGGGTCCCCCTGCGATTTTTTTCAACCGAACAGTTAACGATTTTTTACTCCTCTCTCAATACAGATAAAAATCTGAAATTTTTAGGAAAGTTGTGTCTTACCATGATGAATTTTTGTTATTTTTTTTATTTCTCGGAAAAATCTGCAACTGGTTCAAAAAAATCGGTTTTTAAAAGCTCAAAAATTGGACTTTAACATTGATTTTCGGGGTCAAAATAAATGCGAATCAATTGTTTTATTATGCAGGAGTCTTCATTTGAACGCCTTACCTACGTACATAGCAAAAAATTCGGTGAAAAAACTTTAAACAGAGCCAGAGAAATTATTTCCCGTAAATCGGGTTTTTCGCCGGCCGATATTCGGTAATAGTGGAAAATTGAATTTTCGTTTTTGAGCGATCTTGAAAGCTATTCTTATAGGAAATTTAACGCTGAATCCGAATATGACGTCAAAACGGTGGAAATTTGACGACGAACATTAGTTTTTCCCAGTTTTAGTACTACACGGTTCATGTTTTTCAACTTTGAAAATCCGTTGCAAATATTTACAGTACGGATCAAATTTGATTATTCAACTATATACCGTAAGGCGAAAATTTCAGATTAATTTGGAAATTTAGAAAAATAAAAATGATTAAAATTACAATAGTTGCTACAGAATTTTCCCCTATAGTTACCATCTGTTTTACGGTGGGAACGTTCACAAATGTTCGGAATAATTACTATCACAAATGGATAATCTTCTTAAATAATTATTGAAGCGAAGGAATAATAAACCACTGTACAATCATTTGTTTTTCTGTTTCGATTCAAACTATAGTTTGGCTTTTTTACCTGTGTTTGCATGATATAGTTACAGGTTTATAATAGTTTCGTTGTAGTTAATAGTTATTCATTGGGAATCGATTAGTCGTTTAGTAATATTACTAGTAGACTGTTGCGATAAAATATGTTTACACGTTGTCACCGTGTAATTAACGAAAGGGATCTCTTTTATTGTCCTCGCCACTCCCTTAATCGTCTACTGGGCAATATCCCCATCGTTTTCTCATCCCTACGCCCGTTACGAGTGATTCATCTGCGGTTTGTTGCACGGTTAACCATAGAAATTCTGAATCTGTTGAATGCGAGGGAAGGCGATGGGAATTCATATGAAAACATCGAGTTAATAAGGATTTTATTACTTGAATTAATAAAATTGAAACTACAAATTACCTACTATGTACTTGTTTTAGTAGGATATTATCAGTATCGGTACTGTAATGTCAGAAGTGTAACAGTAAGTTCACCTGGCAATCGTGCAACATTTGATTGACAATTTTTTTTTTTTTCAAATTTAGAAAAATAAAAATGATTAAAATGACCAAAGTTGCTACGGAAAATTCTCATATTTATGTAGTTACCAATCTATTTTTCGGTGGTGACGTTCATAAATGTAGAATAATTTGCAGCGTTTTTATTCGATATTCGGATTCTACCTTGAAACGTAAAACGTCAAATTTTCTGGGTGTTGAAAAAAAATCCTGGGCGATCACAATGGTTTATTATTGATAATAACCCAATATGGGATATTGGCTGCGTCTACCGCCCGACGCATCACGAGACGCATTTTTATATTGCACAATCCGGCGCCTCACGTCGCCGACGTATCGGGAGTATCTTTGCCACTTGTTTACCTTGTGAAATGCGTCCGACCGCCCACGCCTTTGGAAGACGCCTTTTCAAACGAGTAGAAAGGAAGGTTTCACGCGCTGACGAAGTGAATCTGATCAGCATAAATTATCATTTTCCAATCTTGGTCTCGTGTCGTTGAAAAAGGCTTTCAATATGATGCAGTACCTTCTTTGCTTTTGATAACGTTATTTGGGCGCGTACATAGAAGTAAATGTATGCTTTAGGAAGTGTTGAGATGAAACCGTTTTCTCTCGAGTCGAGATTGAAATCTAAAGCTTCTCGACCTCGGTTCGAACTTCGATGAGTCACACGAGTCGTTTCAATGCGATAATGAGGTTCGAAACAAATGGAGCCGAGACGGTGAAAAATACTAAACCGGTTCCAAGTCTCGCGACGAGCTACTGCTTTGAATATTCAAAACATAATTCGTCTGTTTACATTTTACCTTTTCGAAATTCAACCGGTGTTGGGCCCTAGATTGAAATTTTTCCGTGTTGAAACGGGAAAACGAATTCCGTAGACATTGTCTTTAAACGTAGCCCAATTCGGCATAACTTAGTTTACTTTCTCTTGTTTTCGATCGAAAATTGTACTTGACGTTATTTTTTGTTTTAAAAATGTGGGAAACAACTTCAAAAACGTTTAAAAAAAAATTAGAAAACCACTGAAATTGTTTTGATCAATTTTCACCAGGAAATTGGAACAGAAAGTAGTTGTTTTCCTTGGCGTCGCATTTTTTTCTGTCCAGAGGGTGTGAGGGGGAGAAACACTAGGCGACTCATTCTCCGATTCTTTATTTGCTGGCCGAGCACTTTCGCCCGTTCAAGCATCCTCGGGGTAACGTGGAGCCATAGGGTCCTCAACCCTATGGCAATGAAATTTTCCCTTTTAAGAATGTGAAAAAGAAACTTCAAAAGCATTAAAAAAAAAAAATTATATATATTTATGTTGATTATCGATTTCAATAGATTTGGAACGCGATCGAGGCTTTGACGAAGTCGATAGTTAAACAATTCCCTATTATTATTCTACCCGTATGATAATTAACTTGCATGATTAACTATGATCAATTAGCACGTACAGGATGATGTGCGAGATCACTTTTCCCAGTGAAAGCTGCTCTCGGTGAAAAACTTGAGGGCGAACGTTAGCAAAACAGTGATTGGCTGAAGATGATGCATTAATTGCTATGGGCCAATAGGAAGCCAATTATGATAGAGCCAATCCAACCGTGACTATTCCGCCTCGAGCGATTGCGCGTTGACCCGAGCACTATTTCCGACCGGAAGGACACGGTATTAGTCCATTTCCAATGACAACCTGGAGCCCTAGTAAATGTGCAAAAATAGACTACATCGAATTTCGGTTAATACACAGTATTTGCGAGTTAAAATCGCTCAAAGATTTTTTTCTATTCTGATTTGTACAGGCCAAAGAGTTGAATCTTAATAGTTTTTTTTAAATATTGGTATAATTTTTTTATTACCTACATTGAAATTTTTTCCTCAAGTGCAATGTTGATATGGAATTTGATATGATTGTTTTTCATATGTCGAGTAGATGACGCTAATTTTTTTTAGTTTAGCTCACACGCTGTATTTTCGAAGTGTGCGTTTTTTCTACATTCACAATGCTCTATATTTTTTACTAGCCATAAGAGTCAATATTTTTTGATGGTCAAGGCCTTGAAATGTTTTATGGCGACTGAAAGACGCCTGATTATTATCGTTAGTGCCACACACTGTACTTCCGCGTTCATTTCGTGGGTTTTCCTATTTCTGTGTCTCCTGGCTTGAGAATCGGTCCGATTTACACGTGATTTGTCTTGAAGGAATTGAATCAACGGCCCTAAAAAATTGAATTACACTTGAATGAAATCCTTCTCGTAGATAATAATCGACAATGTCTCATGTGTTTGAGTAAATACTCAAATTGGGTCCATCGTGAGACTGTCTACTAGTCCGCCTACTTTAGTGTTAAATTCATTTGAATATCCTCATTTTGTGGTCCGTGATTCCTGTAAGCCGACTCAAACATGGAATCTGTGTTATCTATGCACAGAAATTTATTTGTTTATTGTGCTGCTTGTTTTTTTTTCTTTTTTTGCTTTTTGCATTTTACTCAAATTTTTCAACCCCTCTGCTGATTGATTTTTCTTCTCACTGTCTGTTGTTGAACATTCTTAATTTTTCACTTTCACTAATTTTTCTACCTATTTAAATCCATTTTCTGCAAATATCCAATTTTCTAATGTTTTCACCGTTTTTATTTTTATTTTTATTTTAGCAAATTCAATTTTGCGAGTTTTTTCTGCCATGATGGCAACCTTTCGTGCTTTTTTTCTCCCCAGTTTCCGGTTTCAGTTGATTTTCCTCCTGCCCATATTTCTGAAATAAAATATTTATCTATCACACGTACGTCCTCATTAACGTGAAGTTTTTTCTATTTGTCTTGTTGCTATTTTCGAATCCCAACGAAACTCGCCAATATAAATCATTCGATTGTTTGCGTTTTCATCGAATTCCGATAGTTGGGTCAAGATAAGGTCTTAACAGAAAATTGACACAATTCACGGCTTTTCGTCTCATACGTCGGAAGTGAGGGATTATCATCAACGTTTCAACGCTCAATTTATTATGGTTATTCGCTTTGCATTTTTGATAGCGTTAATCCAACATTTTCCTCTTGCTAATATTCTCTCACCAAGTGAAAAATATATCATATTACTTATGAGGGTAAAAATATTCAAAGAATGACTTTTCTTATTTTTGGAAACACTGCGAAATTTTCAACGCTCTATTAACGCTACTATTCCGAACATTTGATGTGAACATTCCAACCGTAAAACAGATTTGTGACTATATTGGGCAAACTCCGTGGCAATAATGCAAGTTTGCAACTTGTATCATTTTAATGTTTCTTAGTTTTTAAATTAAAAGCTACATTTTTCCAACAAGTGTAGAACAATTTTTATAGCTTTAAACATTTTCAAGTTACACCATCTCGCCGAATTCCTGGAAATATCGCAAATTCGTAGAAAATTTATAGAAATTGATATCGAATCTGAAAAACGTTGAAAATCCGAATTGCCTCCCTTCGGAACCTCCCAAAAATACCCTTAAAATTGAGGTGTCGATTTGGTTAAAGAATCGAGCCATTGTCTGACCAAGATCGATTTTTGGTGAAAATTGCAAGAATTTTGCTTTAGTAATTTCCTCAGAAAAGTATCGGACAGCATTTTTTTTTTAAATGGTATATTATTCGGATTCTACATGCCTTGAAACGTAAACTATCTACTTTTGATGGGGCTAGAATTCTTTTTCTTGGGCGATTAAAATGGTTTATTGTCGAATATTAAACCAAAAGTAGTTAGCTTGGTTTTACCGGGTCAAAATAGGCGAACTCGGAGAGTGATGAAAAAATTCGCGATTTTTGGACCGTCGGATTTTTTTTCCTTCAGTTATTAGGTATCTTCAAAATTGTTATCGACTTTCCCGTGTGGACGGTAATGAGCGAGTGGTGAAGAAAGCATAGCGTATTACGAAGATGAAGATCGTCCGCCGGACGCTGGCGTTCGGGCAAGCTCTATTTATAAAACACTCCAAGCATGTCAATCCTGGCCCAGCCTTCGTTTGGCATGCACAGCGCATACCGTCAAGCTCCAGCCTATTCCTCACATCCTCAGCCTTTTGAAACCGAACCGAAGAAGCGACCGAATTCGTATAGAACTCATTCAAAATTATTCCTTCCACAAATATTCTGTGTTCCAAATCCTGAGGGTGTTTGTTTTTCTCTACAAATTTTTCTAATTTTCAATGCTTTCCGCGCTTGTTGGACTCGAATTTTGGATTGTAATACTCGGTCAATCGATGTGGGAAAATTGAAAAAGCCTATTTTCTATTTTTTCCCACTAGTTTCCAAATTTTCATTTTACTTTCAAAATATTTATTTATTTTATATCATTTATTTAAATAATTTATGTACTCACCTTCTTCTAGACGATTTGTTTATTTATTTTTT
Source organism: Tupiocoris notatus (assembly GCA_037159825.1). Taxonomy (NCBI): domain Eukaryota; kingdom Metazoa; phylum Arthropoda; class Insecta; order Hemiptera; family Miridae; genus Tupiocoris; species Tupiocoris notatus. The sequence goes on along the minus strand of JASJUZ010000706.1, from coordinate 73,392 downwards.
CGTCTTCGTTTCATCTTTATTCTCTCTATTTCCATTCTCCACCTATATTTTAGCCTGCGCAGTTGCCCATTTGTTCAATATTGTTCTGCAAGTCTCTTCTCGCCTTCTTCATTCAAGAATACATTTTTCCTCTTTCTATAAAATAGATTATTTCCCCCTCCAATCGGTCTTACTTCTAACGATCCCTTCTCCTTTGAAAATTGTATAAAAAAATTCCAAATTTCTATTTTTTCGTTGTTGGGGTTGAGGGGGAGAAAACCAGGGCGTCTTGTTCTCCTGTTTTTTTTTTTTTTTAATTTTTTTATTGTCGGCTTGCCAAGCACTATTTTTTCATTTATTTTAAGGCTTAACAGTCGCATTCTAGGTGCGCAACAGCTAATGTACAGCTCTACTTTCTTCACTATCATCGGGAAATTGCCTTTTTATTCTCACCGAAACACTTGTGGTAGAGTTTAAATTTTCACGCTAGACGAAAGTCGTTAGGCGTCGACAATTATCGATAGTTTCCACGTTCCTTGCACTCGGTGCAAACGTTGCAGCAATGCCAACAGAGTTTTGCGGCGGCGATGAAAATCTTGCGGTCGGGACAGTGCAAAACAAAACCGTCGACGAGCGGAGGAGAGAAAAAAGTTGAAAAAAGATCGGTCAGCCGCACATTTTCCATCAGTTCGAGAGCTGTTGGGCCGCTATTATGGCCCTGCGAGACACGTACAGTTGAGGCACTCAACATGGCCGGTGTGAAGAATTGCCATCGCATCTTGGGCCGCCATCATCTCGAGGCAGATTTTCGTTCAAGGCTCGACTCAAAACGAGCAGTCGCTCATGAAGATGATAGGAATTCATTTTTGTCGCTCTATATTCTCTTATCGGGTTTTCCGTTGTTCTATAGTTCGACTATCGAAATTCGGGTAGCCAGTAAAATTTGTTGTTGAGCCGTTTATTAGGCAAATTAGTTCCTTTCAATTTTTCTTTCGATTTTTCCACCCGTTGGTATTTGCTATTGTGATTGCTTAGCAATATGAAGCATAGGCTATTACGAATAATAAATCGTTGAGTTATTTGGAAACGAATTAATTGTTTATTATTCCATATAAAAGTAGAATATTAAAGTTACTCTTTCACATACATTTATTTAATTTCAACAGTACACGGGAGAAATTAATAATAAAAGTAATTTAATAAATAATTAAATAAATAAATAATTTTTCTATACCTAGTTATAAATTACACGTAGAAATATACCTAGTTCGATGAGCAGTATCATCGAATGCTTATATCGAAGAAACAATTAATTTCTAGAACTTACGAATTTACACTGTAATATTTTTGATTCTTAAATTATTTCAAATATCTAATCGCATTCTCCTGGTCGTCATTTTACAGTACTTTGTATCCGCCTTTGTCGAGAAAAGCACGATAATCCGATCGGTTCTATTGCCGTGCCCGCGACGATAACTGACGTTATCGGTAATGACTCGCATCTAGTCCTGTCAGTCAATCCGCCTCCGCTGTCACCATGATGCGATCGTTTCCTCTTTTGGACGTTTTAATCGAGCACACGACAAATCGTGATTGATGGAAAGCGGCCGGTTCGAATTTAAAAAGGCGGTGAAATTTATTTCTGGTTCAGAATTCAATTAGAAACAATCGTAATAGCTCGGAAAAAATTCTATAGTACGCTGTGTGAAAGAAACAGGTGTGCCGCTGGCCACAAATGGATTCTAGAACTAATATAATATTTTTTAACCCGATTCTTTCCCCATCTTTTGTTTTATTATTCATTAACTGACCATATCAATCGCTCAAGATGGAAAATTTTTCTAACCCGCTCAAAATTTGATGTTTCACTTTTCATACGTTTTAACGTACGTAAGGAATCCGAACATCGAATAAAATAATTTCTGTCCGCCCACCGTCAACACTTCTGACGGAACTATAATAGCTAAATTCTCCAAATTTTCACCAAAAATCATTCTTGGGCTAGCCATGGTTCAGTTCTTTAACCTAATAGCTACCTCAATTTTAAGGATATTTTTGAGGCGGAGGAAATTCGTTTTTTCAAAGGTTTTTGAAACAGGTGCGTTTATATTAATTTATGTAGATTTTTAGACCCTAAATCGAATCATGCCACAGCGGGGTATATAGGTTTAATAGTTCTCGAGTTATCGCACTTTTCTATAGTAGCTCTTACTCCGCAGAAAACATGTTTAAATTTTTTCCACATTATTTCCAACAGTAATTTTTTTTAAGCTAACTTTACCCTTTTGCAGTTGCATTTGTGCGACTTTAACCAATTTCTGTTCTATAAGCCAATTTTCAGACCATTTTTCGTTTAGTCGTTTTAAGTTTAGTCAGTTTTTCCGACTGCTTTCCTCTCTGTTGACATTTTTATCAATTTAAACTTGTACAAAGTCGTTTTCTATTTTTAACTGTGCAGATACGCCTTTACTGCCAATAAGATGAGCAATTATTGCATCCTTTACTTGATTTCCGCTATTGCACTTTTTCACCCATATTATTTTTCCACTTGGCCTATTTTTATGGCCAAATTTTCCATATTTCTGCCGTCGTTCGTATTTTTGCTTCACGCAATCGGTAAAAAATTACACGTTTGCTCGTATTTTTTTTACATTTTAAGCTGTATTTGGCTCGCATTTGCCCTATTTGCTGGTAAATATTCTCTTTCGTATTTTTCATTCGCATTCTCAGTTGAATCCGGTTCAATAGAAATTTCACGAAAAACTACTCTCGCATCAACTATCGTGCAAAATCGAAGCTAGTCGCACGTTTCACTGTCAGGGCGTTCCACGCAAGCGTCATTCCTCCGCATAGATTCCTGCGTCGTACTCCTCTGTGATAGGGCACACGTTTCCGTCCGATTGGCAGTATCGTAGTACATCTGGCCAAACAAATCCGTGACAGTTAGAGATGTGTTCGATCCGTTTGTCGTCGGCCCTCGAAGGTAGTTCCAGGGTACAGAAATAAACTCGAACGAAAATACGACCGCTGGAGAGCGAACCCTAGAACGAAACGACAGCTAGCTCGGCGTAGTTCACTTTCGATGGATTTTCTTCAACCTTCAAGTTCAACCGAATATGGCTCCTGTTTTTGCGTGAAAATGTCTCGTAGAATTCGGTAGTAGCCAGATAAAACCGGCTTCATTTTCGACATTTTTTTCAGTGCCGGCCAATTTTAACATTGAAGTATTGCTTGTTCGGCTATACTCTTTACATGACTGAACAATGATCTTGAAATACGACAAAATTTGATTAAATCATCGAACTGTCTTCGCTTTTGGCCTATTTAAACACCGAAGGGCTGTTTAATCGGTGAAAGAAACCATACAATTAATTGAAGATGAGAAAATTTTGAACAATTAAAGACCAAAACGGTTTCCAATGGATTAATATTTGTCGAAAATTGAAATTTCGCTTGGTTTTTATTTTTTCCTAAAATTGTGCCATATTTCGAAGAGCGGTAGTTCGGTAACTAATAATGCCACCAAAACCGTTTTGGTCTTTAATTGTTCAAAATTTTCTCATCTCAATTAATTCTTCAATTAATTAATTAATAATTAATAAATAAATAAATAATTAAAAATAATAATTAATATTAATAATTAATTAATAAATTATTAATTATTTTAATTTAATTAATTCTTCAATTAATTTTATGGTCTCTTACCGATTTAACAGCCCTTCGGTGTTTAAATAGGCCAAAGGCGAAGACATGTCGATGATTTAATCAAATTTTGTCGTATTTAAGATCATCATGTACTTAATTTTCCTCGTTTGAGCCATTATTTTCACGAGCCCTCAGTTCTTACTTTTATCAAGTTCCAAAGTGCAACGAACTTAGGTCAGAAGCGTTTTGCCCTGACCTGCTGTACGTGTTTAAAATGTGCCAGTGTTCATCGTGGTGTCTTTTCTTCCGTTATACGATACAAAAATTCACGCCCTTCCGTTTCGTTGAGCGTCGCCTTTCTCCACCTTTCGTTCCACATCTACGGCTTCATCTTCACGCTCGAACAATTCTTAGGCTTCTCGTTGAAGAATTCGAGTGCCCCACGAAAACAAATAGGAAGTTATTGCTACACGCCTATTTCACATCGAAATATTTGTCGTTACGTATTGATACGCGAGAAATTGCTGGAAAATGGCTCGAGAAAAGCATTGGAAAAAAAAAGATGAAATCTAATAGGAAATCTAAAGATAAAATCTAATAAAAAAAGTACATGCCTTAATTATTTAATTATTGGTGCAAGGCTCTCAATGGTACATTGGTATATTGGTTTTAAAAATATTGTCTCTCAAGAAAAAATACGCTCGAGGTATTGGCTCCAAAACATTTGCTCCAAGACCATAAAAAGAAGACTTATTAGCCATAAAATTGTTGGCTCTCAAAGAAAATATGGGTTCGAAAAGTATTGAATTTCAAAATATTGGCTTAGAGAAATGTTGGCTTTTGAGGTGCTGACTTGAAATATCAACTCATAGACTCTCAAAATATTAGCTCACTAGCTCCGAAAAAATATTGATTCTCATGGTATTGACTCTCAAAAAAATATTGGCACCGGAGTACAAATTCCCAAAATAATGGCTCAATGGCAGTAATAGAATCTCGAAGTATGGTTCCTAAATTGTCGGCTCTAAGGCTCTCAAAGAAATTAATTTCGAACATTGCGGCCCCAATATTCTCCAAATAATATTGTTTATAAACGAACCTAAGACTAGTTTTGACTAATTAACTAGGTAAAGGTCCTATTTCACCAACAATTAACACTGAGGTTTAGGAAAATTTACAGTTTAAATATCGTAACTTTGTCAAAAGATGATACAATTATCTTTGATTAAAAGACATCTCGTTTACAAAGATGCATCTTAAGATACATCTTACATTAAAAGACAGAAAGAAGGGGAAAATTTGCCCTAAGAAACAATTTGATTTGTTTATATTAGCCTCAGTAAAAGGTTCGGTGTCCAATAAGTCTCCTCTTTTTCCTTCACGAATACGCCTATTTTATTTCTCAAAAAGCCTCAATGGTAATATTATTCACATAACTGCAAATTAAAGTCTCTTCCATCACTTTCAAGTTTTAAAATTTATGTTACACCGACGCATTCAAACGAGAGTTAAAACTGATGGTGAATATTTTTAAATGGAGCATGTTTTCCTTTCATAATTAACTCATAAATCGTATAAAATAATCACTGTTACGAAATAGTGTAACGCAATACCAATGAATACCACAAAAAAATTTCCCAAATTGATGAGAAAAAAATTCCCGCGTTTTTTTCCGTCATCTTTGTGACCTTTTACGCTCAGTGACCGCATCTCCTGGGTTTCTAGATATAAACTAACCCAATGCTATGAATTGAAGGCTAACCTTAATTTCTAGTAACCTACAATTTTCCGTAATATTTGTTTGACACAGAAGTCGAACGTTTTGTTCTAATTAGATCGAACGAAGGGAAGGGGTGCTATTGGATGACTCAGAGTGAACGTAGTTGCCAATGACTGTACAAAACAAGTACACGCAGGGTCTCAGGCCGGCGAGAGGAGACAGCTGGAGAACCTCGCGCATCGGCGAGACGAGGAAATGGGAGCGGGAGATGGTGGACCTGGTGACTGAAGGGTAAAATACTCCAGACGCTGGAGATCGCCAATTTTTGATCGAGGAAAATTTCCTCCCGCCCTTTCCCCCCGAAACATTAATGTCGAGTTGGAAGATGAAAATTTCCAATTTTTTCCCCTTTTTTTTCTACGTTCAAGTTTTCAAAAAACAAGAAATTCACTAAAACGCTCCATTAACTTCAAAACCAGTATTTAGGGTATATTATAAATATTTGTAATGTTTCGAACCAAATATCTTTTATCTAAGAGTATTCTAGTTTAAAAATATACCACTCTTGTATCAATAATATCTAATAACGAAAAATCGACATCACCTAAATGTATTATTTAAATTTTTCTCACTTTTCAGTTCGAATAGTGGGCGGTTTTTTCGTCCATCAACTACAAGATCTATAAATAATGAGACCTATTGAGCGTATTTTTATTACGTTCCCTTATTTTACAAAATTCCTGGGAATCCATTTTTATCAAAAATACCAACTACGGATATAAGAAATAAATGTTATCTAATCTATTTTTGAAAATCTGATATGAATAATTTCGTATACTAACGCAGAAAATATTCCCATACGAACCTGGCTATATCTCTATTGAAAATTTCCGATCTCTCTGTGTTTAAAAAACATATTTTAAACAACACATAAAAAACACATTTTACATTTAATGTAAAATTTATTTCAATAATTTATATTTTATTAATTTCATAATTAAATCTCGCGACTCTCATTTCGCGAATCTCGTTCGTCGATTCAAGTTTCGCACAACGAAGCGTTCTCGCCGCAATGAAGGGGAATTTCACCCCTCTCGGCGTCTTCCCCTCTTTCCGTCCCTCTTTCCAGCCATCGCGACGTGCTCTGTCCGGCAATTCTCCCTTCTGTCTGTACTCAGTCGAGCAACGTTCAAGTGATACCGTACCTCCCGCGTTTCGAGTTTTTGATTATTCTTGGTTGTTAGAGAGGAAACAAATTCGTTTATCGCACTACGACGTATAAATATCGCCATTTACCACATTCGATTTTGTGCTCTATTGTGCCCGGATAAGGAATACGCTGATTAATTGGTGAGTTTTTATAATTATTTTCGCACTACGTTCCATGGACCACACATTTTGGCAATGTCTAAATGCTTTAATCGATCCGCTTTCTCAATTTTTAGGGTATTTTAGGTGGCTTTTTTCAGTCAGATGTGTACTTGGCATTAATTTCTATTGATATTTGGACGCTGAATCGACTTTGATATTTAACGGTTCTCGAGCTATCGCAGCTTCGTGTACAATTTTCGAGATTTTCCGAAATTTGGCATTAGGGTGTACATCGAGAATTTTCGGAGCTATAAAAATCGTTCTATACTTGTTGGAATGGTCGTCGAACTCTTCAGCATTACCGTTAGGTGAATAATTATTTTGAAAATCGAGAAAAATGAAAATAATTCAAATTACATAGTCGCTGCGGTGTTTTTCCTTACAGTTACCAATCTTTTGTTAGCTGGAAACGTTCATTAATGTACGGAATAGATATTATCACCAGTAGATGGTCGTATTAATCATAATTGAAGCAAAGGATTAATTAACCATTTTACAACCATTTGCTGCGTTTGGTTCCTAGTGCCGATGAATATTCCCAACGGTTAAATCCGAACCGATAAATGCCCATTCGTTTAAGTTCTACTCAACATTTAATCGAATTCGTTATTTTCCTCTCTATCTGCAATTGCAGATAATTATAAAACTTGATCGATCTCGCATCGATTGCATCACCAATCTTCACTAGTTTATGCCGTCCTTAATGGCTCGGAATTGATGGAAATATTAGTACCGCGATTAACGACGCTAATAATCGACCGTTCAATTAGATCCTTTTTATAGCCATGCAACTCCCGTTGCAACGTGTCACCTCTTCTGTTGAGAGGTTTCCTTGCTGAAAACTTTGCACTTCTTGGACAATTTTTTTTTTTTTTTTGTTACTTAGCGTTGGGTAAATTTATTTTTATGCCACGTTAGACTTCATTCATTTCTAATATTATTTATTGGATTCGATCATTTAGTGATAAATTTTTCTGTCGCTACATCTTCATCAATTAGTTATCAGTGCCTTTATTTATGCATTAGTTTAGGAATTTATTTTTCCATGTTTCTGTACAGTTGTATTCCCAAAATCAAGTCTAGTTATTTTTCATCAACTCTCTTATATCTACATGTTTATTTATAGGTTCATTATTATTGATATTTATTTTTAAACGTATTTGTTTGTTTTCCGTTTTATTTATTCGTTATTTATTTTACATTGTTTATGATAATAGTATTTTCTTCCTTAGGATTGATATATTTTATTCACTTGAGCAATAATCGTCCTTACTTCCATCCCACCTGAAATATTAGAAATGGAAAAATGTGAACACTTCCAAAAAAAAAGGAAAAAACTAAAAGAAATAATAGTAAAAATGATGAAATAAATTGACAAAGAAGAACAAGATTCTCGGCAATGATTTCCCCTCTTTTTCCCTCATTATGCCGAGCGCCTTCTTCCTTTGGGGCCTCTTCGTAGTTCGTTGTTGTAAATTAGGCTTCAATGCCCTACGAATTCTCTGCTTTCGTTTAAATGCAAATTTAACTGGTGCATTCACTTTCATAAACGCCCATGAGACCATAGCGTTGCATTAATTCGCCTAATACCTCCACTTCTCCTCGCCAGCTAACTTTTTCGATACTCTAATTTTTCAAATTCAAAATCGAAAATTTTCTGTTATTTTTTCTGACTCCACTTTGAAAGTTACCGTCTTATATTCCCTACATTTTCGTTCAATTGTCAACCTTTCGACGTTTTAAATAAAAATAAAAAAAACTTAGTCCGAAATTATAATTTTTGGCGAAAACTGCACTTCATTCTTCTTCTTCTCGAGTTTATGATAGGTTCGCTTTAGATAGGTTGACGTTGGCGAAACAGGTGAAAAACTGTCGTTAGACAGGGTTGAAAAGTGCACGAGTCATTAGCTGCTCTTGAGCATCAGACATTTTTGGCCTCAACTTTTTCGGTCGCAACTGCCGTTTTTTTAGGGTATCCTTCTTCGCAGCTCCTTCTCCCTCGTCTTCGTTTACGCTTTCGGTTTTGTTGGCAAGTCGTTTCGGGTGAAGAAACATCGACAAGGACTTGAGGAGGTTGTCCCCATTGTCTTTTCCAGCGTCAACCCGCCGGAGGATTGCGGCATACCATTGTTGTACTCCAATGTTTCTTCTGATCTTTCCTTCCTGCTTTTTGATTGCCTATTTTGTACCAATCGGCGAGGAATTAAACTATTTTACGCTTTGTCAAACGTAAGAAATTATCGTCCGAGAAAGGCAATGTCCGACGAGAGCGATTTGAACTTTCGATCCGTTTTCCATCTATTAATTTGATCCGATGATATTTTTTCCTCTTTAGCTCCCTTTTTCCCATCGATTCAATGTACGGTGAATTTTTCGGCGGGACTGAATATATTCAGTGGAATCAAAATTAATGTGCGGTGTTGTTCGAGGTTAGAACTTCTGCGTTGACCGCAGTTTACGTAAGTTCGCTTCCAAAACAGGCGGACAATAACGTTATGACGATGTTATATCACGTTGAACCGACGAAAACAGCGTTGCCGACAAACCTCTCGATTTGGCCGGTGGTCGAGCTGTATGGAAAACTAAAAAAACAACCGAGATATCTAGAGAACGTTTTTACACCGCAAAAAATATACCTTGAAATTAAATGCGAGAGATATAAGGTTAGAAAATATCAAGACTTTCACCTTTGCAAACGGATTTCTGTTCCTCAAGATGAAAACTTCATAGTGGGACTGAATAGTGTCGAAATGTTCTAACCTTTTTCGTTTCTGCCTAGCGAAAAAATTGCATTTGAAATGAAGAGTTGACGTGATTTTGAAAGAATCACAAATCAATCTGATTTGATACTCTTAAAAATGTATTTTATTTTTGATACTCAAAAAAATGTGATTTATTTTTATTTTATATGTAAATGTATTTATCATTATTAACTCGAAACTTTTGTTAGCATCAATAGAAACCATTGAGCTTAATCTGTCAATAGGTGCTAATTTGTGGTCCAATAGCTGTTAAATTAGCTCGCATCATATCTTCGAACGCAAAAAAACACGAGTTAGTGAGACATTTTTACGGTTTCAGGTGTGTAATGGGCATTTTCAAGGTTTTAGATATCGAATCAACAAAATGATCTTTTTCATTGGTAAAAATACCGAAGGAATTCTTAAAAAGGAGTTTATAGAACCGTTTGAAAACCAGTCTAGTAGTTTCGTGCTAACAATACTGCTGAAAAATTCCAGTTCAAGAAAGTCCACTTTACGTAAGATGACTCACCGCTCGCTGTATTCACTAATGCGAATCCTTCCGTAGATCTGCCTAGTATTGATCCTGCGAATACTGTTAGTCCTCTCAGTTCCGCTATATCACTTCCTGACCGTCGTTCACCTGGTAATCGCGTGTGCGAAAGTACACCGTACTGAAAAACATAATTGGTGATTCACGTAGAGGTATTTTCAATTGTGAACGGAAAATGCTCATCGAACATGTGATAATAATAGCTCCGATATCTTCATCTGACGTTAGCTGCCCTTGTGCGTAAAAATATTATTTTTCCCTTTTAGAAATGCCTTTTTGAATTTCTCCTGAAATTTACTATCTTGCAAGTATTATTTTAATTATTATTATTTCCCATGTTCATGACTTGGTGTCAAAAATGCCGAAAGATTTTTGGAAATGCGAGTGAAAATATGGGGAAGAAAAATAGTCGTTAATCATTTGCGACTAATGCGGAGGCCGGATTTTATTTTCAAGCAGCGCGTTCCTCTTGAGAAATCCATTTGTTTTTCAAAAATCAATATTCTTCAACGGCGGTATTAATATTGAAGTTCCAGTCATGCAGTACGGCTTTACGAGCGATTTTTCCTAGCGTATTATAGGGAGACTGAAGAATATTGCAACGAATGTAGAAAGATGTTTTTATAGGCTCATAAATGCTCGAGTAATATTGTCGTTACTACGTATTTTTGTCGTCTCATTCGGTTCAGCGTGAAAAATACTTGCCAATACCCGAAATGCCTTTTTAGATTGGTATTTGACGGTTTTTAGTCGTTTGGGATCGGTCCCTGTGGTATGGTGCGCTCTGTAAATCGTGACGCATGCCCTTGCAGTAGTAAATCCACACTACAAAAATGCCATGCCTGTTCGAGCATATTCATGACCCTTTCGTGGGATCGCTCACTTCCGACAGCTTCAGAGGAGCGCGTTGATGCTAAATGGTAATCCAGCTTTAACCCTAGGCATTTCACGGACTTCAAAAAAGAATCGATCGCTGGAGGAAAAGCTACTTTCCTGTCACTGTTGGAGATTCCCTCGAGACGATGCGTCTCCAATCCCCCCGAGGTCAAACCAACAATAGCCTTTTCATACCTCGTATTGGGCTGGGGTAATTGACGTGAAAGTAACATATCCCTCCCAATGTTCCATTGTTATCCGAAAAATCTCTTCCTGCCTCGTGTCTCCTTTCCCGATGTCGATATGCATCAATCTCGCTGCCCTTCCCAAGTTCTACTAGAGCTGAAGGCTCCCTAATACTGATACGGGGTTCTAATAATTTGTGAATTCCAAGCAAAACTTAGCTATTTGGGGGGAAGCGAATTTTTTCAAAAATTCTCTTCGCTCGAAAAACCTAAATCATACTTCAGATAACAAAAACTAAGATGATGCTTCATTTCCAATTTAACCATAATATTTTTTAAATTTAAATTTTCCATCCGTCTTCGAGTTAATTTCCAAAACGTTTCGAATCCACAATCCACAATATGGGCAGAGTCTTACCTTTGGCAAGAGGAAATTGTCAATACCATCAACTGTACAGCCCGAGCTCATCGCCTGTAGTTCGCCCATTCTGTTCATTCGTCAAATTGAAAGACCCCTTTTGCCGTTTCTAGAGGTTTCTTCCGTCCATCCCGATGACAATTTTTCATTAATTTAATGATCGTTCGTACTTGGTATTCCAATTGTCTTACCAAAGACGTGTGAAAACAAGTAATGATTAATGTGTTTTTCATTTTATAGATTACTGTCCTCAAGGGAATTATCTCGGCAAAAACCATCAACTAAAAAATAAATAGATAAATGGGGAAATTGGTTAGAGTGGATGCTCGCTTCTCCAAGAGTTTATTTTATTACCCACGATTTTCCACTTATCGACACGTGGATTCCATTGAATAACACGCCTAAATCCAAATCAAATGTTTAACCTTCAAATATTGCAAAAAAATCACAAAAAAAAAATTCTATTACTTCAAACAAGACATTGTATCCGGAACAGTACCCCTCACTCCTCCCAACAATGAATCAACTTAATCTTTACTCTGGATTTTCGAGCTCAAGAATTTTCGATTTGATTGTGTGGGGATTTTCTAGTTTAAATTTCTCGTCGATTTCAATATTATAATCAATCGGTTACTTCTCATCTAACTTGCTCCTTGCGTTTGGATTGCGACGATTCCTTTATTCAATTGTTATTATTCTCTCTTTCAATTATTATTTACAGCGGGCGTTCTGCTTCAATTTACATCCTTCGTATTGTTCTAGTTTCGAGTAGGTATAAAAAAAAAAAAAAAAATTCCGAACCGATTTTACGATATAAAGTAATTTCCGTACGCACTATTCTCCAATTGCTTCTAGTAGAGACGTTCATCCTACAAGTGCAGTGTAATAACTCTATTCGCAATTGTGGTCGAAAGAAATCTTGCCGTGCGTCTATGATTATCCACGAAATTCCCTCGTCTGCGTCTTGCTCCGACTTCAATTCGGCATAATCTTCCTACTCAACTTGTAGCCGGAAGGTTTTAGCTTTGGACAACGTCTGCCTCGAATTTCGAAACTCCAGATTCCGCTCTCATTGTTCCCGACGAAACCGAGCGTCTCACGTTTGAATCCCTTCCCTCGATTCCCATAGACGTTGCGCGAGGGGTTCCCGATGGCTGTGCAGATTCAGGGAAGTCTCAGGTGTTCCCTTCCCGTTTCAGATACGCGGGGGCGATAAGGAATATTAGGTCTGCCTGGATGAAAGATGATGATGAGAAGATGATGCTCGGCCGAAATAAGGCGTCCTTTAACGTGGCGAAGCTGATGAACAGTTACTGCGGTCAAAATATTCCTCTTTTCCGGAAATTTTCAGCTCCCGCTGGAATTGAAATTTTTCGGGCCAGAACATAACTAAACCTCAACACTCGTGATGAAGATTTAGATTCTTTCGTCTGTCGAACTCGTGAATTTTCAAGATTCGAATAGACGAAAGCCCGTAAATTGTATTTCATGCTTTTTCTGTATTATTACCCTACTCCAATCCCCTCTCCTCCCGATTTTCGGTTGAGTGTGCACAAGAGTGTGATGCCAGGAGCAAGACCCCGTGAAAAAAATAATAAATGTAACGCACTATGAGAAAAGGTCACGTAAAGGTCGTCTACAGAGGAAAACGTGATTCCTTCGGAATTTGACCCGAACGGTAATGGAAATAATTGAACCGCTTTGTGGGAAACGGCGTTTTTTCTCGAAAACTAACTCTGCTGAGCTTTCGGCCGATTTAATTTCATAGTTTACTACAGGAAACGACTTAAACGTGCAGGCGCTCCCTGGAAGAGCCAGGAAACCTCTTACTTTATTGCGACTTTTTTATTTGCAGGTTTTTTATGTCTTTTCAAGTGCTCCCTCGCTATTCTATTTTCGTTTTGGGCCAGCTAATACATTTTTTCTCCCGACTGTCTCCATTTTCACTCCATTATAAATAAATTAGCGAAATCCTCCTTCCATTGATGACAACCACTGTATTGGAACACATTCCATTACTGTGAACACCTCATTACAAGTTACTATTCATTATTTACGATCACTATTTACTGGCACGATCATTCTTCGCTATCACTATTTAACCAGTAAAGAAAATTGTTAAAATTGAGAGAAACATCCCCAATTTTACTAAAAATTGAGTATAAATCGTCTCCTCGCCGGATTTAGTATAATTATTGCCCCCTCGCTTTGTACTTGACTCATTTTTCACTATCCCTATTCACTATCAGCACTCAATTTCACTATCACTATCCACTGGAACTATCAAGATTCACTGAAACTATCACTATTCACTGACACTATCACTATCACTATTTTCATTTGACACTATCACTATTTAACCAATATAACAAATGAAACATTTGTGTGAAAAAAAATCCTTCATTCTACTAAAACTAGAGGATCTCCTTTACTCGCCATTTAGAATAATTATCGCCCCCTCTCTTTGTACTTGACTCATTCGAGAGCTGCACCTGTAATTGCGGCTAACGTCCTATAACAGTTAGCATTGTGCCATTTCAGAAACAATGGCCTCGTCTTGTACAAACAATAGTTTCAATTAGCAGGAGCAACTGCGCTTAGGTTGAGCGTCGAGCCGTTTTTTAGGGCGTCGGCTGCGCGAAATCGTCATTTTCCAGACGTTGGATAATTTTCAGCCGAAACCATTTAACCCTTGATTCTCAGATTCATCTCCGTTCGAATTTCGGTGGAAAAAAGTCGTTTTTATTTTCTTACATTTCGATCGAACTTTTTTCATGTAATATCATCCTTGTTACTCCTTTGTTTTGTTCGTTACGAGAAATGTTTTCGGTTATTGATGAGAATCCATACGGATGATGCCCTAATGGGTGAAAGCGCTTGACAATGCTGCGACAAAGTATCTCCTTGTGATCGCTCTAAACGTGGGACGAACGACGAAACATTCCCTCGCCCTCGAATTCGTTCCCCCGCGCGATAATCCGATTATTCGAATCTGAAAGGGTGCTCGACATTCTAAGTCTATGGGTTTATAATGCTCCTGATTTATCAAATCGCCAGTTGTAATCCTCTGAAAGCTCCGGAGCTGTTTTCAATTTTTCGAAGCTACAATTCGGACGCGAAGATCTTTTAAGCGGTGTTTTCCAGTTTACCATCCGTTGACAAAATTCAGATGATGTAATTTGCAATAACTAGTATAAGTGGTCGAAAGTTGACATTTTACCGACTCCCTAAATCTTTTTCAGTGTTTATATAAACGTAGTTTCTCGACTGCCGATTATGACTATGTATGTCGACCGATTTTCAACTTTAAATAGTGAATTCGACTTGGCAATACTCTCCTTTTTCAATGGTCATGTGAAATATTTCGATCGGAGCGACCGTTCCGATGTTATATCGCTTAATGTAAAAGAACTGCTAGAATTTCGAGGTTTTTCCTCTGCTGATAACCAAGTCCTCATTTTCTTTGGCTGGCTTCTGTTTGTCAATGTGAATATTTAGTAAAATGACTCCACAGTAGAATTTCTCGCTCCGAAAAAATATCCGCCCGAGTTTTCCGCTGATTTGGGAAATCCTCACTCCATTGATATAGGTAGCGTTCCAATCAGCGCCGACAATGACAAGGAGTGGCTTTCTGCGGTTGTTAACAGAAGAATAGAACGCTATCCATGACCAGATGGAGGGCGCCTCCGTTCGATTAATCAGCTGGGGTGACGCCCTGAAGAAAAGAGACTGCAGGCAACGAGGCTCCAGGGCGAATTAATTAAACTCAATTGTGCGTGATCGGGGCTGGTCTGAAGGGAACTGTCCTTCGCCTCCACGAACGAAATTACTGCAGCTTGGATCGAATTAAGTGGCAAAAACAGTTCACACGACATTTTTTCGAATGCGAACTTTTTTTAGAATCTTTCGATGACATTGTGGGCGAAATAGGCGGTCAAAAAACTAGGTACCTTCGTTCTAGTCTATTATTCAATAATAAACAATTTTAATTGCCCAAGAAAAAAATTGCTTGCTACGTAGAATCCGAATATTCAATAAAAAATTCTGTCCGTCCGCCGTCAACACTTTTCCGACGAAACTATAAAAGCTAAATTTTTGAAATCTTCACCAAAAAACAATCTTGGTCTGACAATGGCTCAATGCTTTAGCCAAATCGCTACCTCAATTTTAGGGGTATTTTTAAGGGGTTTGAGGAGGAGAAAATTCGTATTTTCCGACGTTTTTCAGAAAAAGGTGTATTTGGTATAAATTTCCATCGATTTTTGGACGCTGAGTCGAATGAGACCAACGATAGCTTTATTGGTTGCCGCTTTTGTGCTAGATTTGGGAGTTTTGTAATGAGGAAAAATGAAAAAATTATGATGATGGTGGCGATGTAATGTTTTTTCTATTTATAGTATATATATAATTTAAATCTTATACCCCTGTTTGCCAAGTTGAAACTGAATTTTTTCTCGAATTTCCCCCATTTCCACGCAGCCATTTTTACAAATTCTCCTCGGTGACGTTCTTCTTCTAAAGAGCGTACCTGCTCAGTTCTTTTCTAAGTCAATTTCCTTCGCCGCCGTCGCTTTTACACCTTTTCTAACGACTTCAGCTACTAACGGAACCCTAATCCAGTTCCAATTTCATTAGAAATCCACTCGGAGGAAGCGGTTTAAATGGTTACCCTAGTCGGAAAAAACAACTGCTCCCAATAATCGTAAACTAGTGGGAAATTATTGTTTGCCCGACAACGGTCCGTATTTGTTTACTGAAAAATAGAATAGATAAGGATCTACTTCCTACTCATCATCTCCTTCGGGATTGTTGAGTTCCTTATTCGCTCCGCTGCCGTACCTGCCCAATAATTACTTTTGGAAGTTGAACGAGGAGCAGCTCAAGTCCGAATACGAGCTTGAAATCGAGCAGATTTGGAGATTTGTTGTGTTAAAGGCTCACAAATAAAGAATATTTATTTAATATGATAAATATATCTAATACTATATCAAATATATCTAAATAAATAATATATATAATCTAAATTATATTATAATCTGATAATATCTAATAGTACGAACGTCTTCATTTTTATCGTCCTAGCAATTGGAATGGAATTGGTTTGAAAGTTGACTTCATTAAATTAAACATGAGTTAAAACTGTTTCTGCCTAATTGTGCTAATCCGTGATGTCAGAAAAAAAAGAACCTCGTTGCTAGAATTTTGTTACAATTACAATACTTCTAATTATTTCGATTGCATTATCTTATTCCGATTCAAGATTGTCATTAATATCCGTTCAAATCCTTTCATTTTTATTCATATCACTCATATATCATTCGTTGATATTACTTCACATTCGTTCATATTATTCACTCATATTTTTTCATGCGGCAGAAAACCCATGTCTAAATCATTCATCTCAATAACCTTCGGCTCTCTCGTTCCTCGCGTTTTGAATTTCACTACGGTTCATTTTACTCTCGATGCTCTCTCCGCGAGCTCTCTCAGGTTAAACAATCGAGATAGATTAACGCCGAGTGTCGATCGTAGATAATTCTCAATGTAGCTCTCGAGCATCATGCGATTGCGATGGTTCTTGCGCTGAAAAGTTACACAGCACGCTCTGATTCTTTCGGCGGAGCAAAACCAAGGAGAAGGAACGAACTCTGCGGTGAACGGGTGAAGACCTCGACTCCAAATAGGTAGAATCCCCTGCGAGAGCCCCTGCTTGGATAGCATGAGGCACAACAATACAGTCATACTCATTCATCTGGGCGAAGTGCCTTTTCGATTGAAAAATATAAGCCATGCTCTTGGAAAAGCCAGCGTAGAACTATTTTACTGCGGTTCTTAGCTCTAGTTATCCAACTCCCGCTCAAAGTTGATGTTTTACGTTCATGGCATGTATGGTACTACTTACTTACCTTTTTTTTTACTAAATTACTTTGGGAAGCAACTGTACCTTTTTTCTATATGTATGACAATAATATAACTCATTTAAAATCTGTGGAATATGTGACAATCTCTTGGTCTTCTGGCCTTGACCAATATTGACATTTGAATCTGTAAAAAAATATATTCAATCATTCCGGCTGAAGAATGGGGCCGTGGTTGGTCCAAGAATTATTTCGAATGAAGAATTATTACGTGAAAATACAAAAATAATTATTTTAAAAACAAATTGGTATCTTACCTATTTAATATCTGCTTAAAATATTTTAATGTTGTTCGCTTCATTTAATTATCAGTCCTTTGTTTTTTTTTGCAGGTGAGTGATCTTTATTCCTCCTGATTCACCGTCAAGCTGTGAGTAAATCGTACCGTAGTTTGTCTTAAATTACTTGCATTCTTGGTGCTACTGATGAAAAAATGCAACAGAAAAACGAACCTTTTTCTGAAAAACGAACGTTGGAAAATACGGACGTTCACCCCTCAAAACCTCCAAAAATACCGAACAAATCGACACATTGTCAGGCTAAGATTGATTAAAAAAAAAAAAAAAAAAAAAAAAAAAAAAAAAAAAGTTCTATAACTGTCAATGAACTGGAGAAACGCTGAAGTTGCTGAGACAATTGTTGTCTCATTCGGCTCAGCGTGAAAAAATAGTTGAATTTCAATACCCTTTATACCTTTATGGATTTTCGATTTTTGGCCAAGTTCAAGGTCAAATTTGAAGACCACACTCTACTCCGATCTGTCTAGCCAACGAACTCGTTACCTATTGCTTTTACCGAGAAGAATTTTTCTGGAAAAAAAATCAGATTTTCATCCCGAAAAACAAAGCAGTTATCTAGTAGTGGCATAATTGACAATAATTGTTTTCTAGAATTCTCTTAGATGGGCTTAATACCTGTTTTTGGGAGCCAGTTTTTGTCAAAAATTTGCTAGAAATAAAAAAAACCTCTTGAAGAATCCGCCTCGATTTTTAAGAATGTGTCCTCATGTAGTCGTATGGTGAATATTCTTTGACAAAAACCAATTCAGCTATCGGGGCTTCCCAACACTCGAAGCAGGTGTGTGAAGCGGACGTCCACTCACCCGAGCACCTGTCACTAATAGAAACAGATACCCAACGTAACAAGAGAACGTAGAATGACAAAAACGAATTCAAAACGCGCGGCGACAGTAATTCTAAACGAATTATACCGAACAAATCGAGGTTTGAGAAATGCGATATTGAAGCGAGAGTCAAAAGCTGGACACGCCCTTTGGCAATTGAGAGCTAGCGAGGGTGATTCGAAGGGCTGAGCTAGCGGTAATAAAATTGCCCCGGGGTGGGCCAAAATAAGAAGTTATTGACGTGAAGGCTTCGTCTCAGGCATGAGCCACTGTATAAATCCAATTGGAAAGTATTGAGGAGCGTTACTTGAATTTTCGTTTAATATTAAATAATAAACCATTGCAATCGCCCTAGAAAACATTTTCTACCTAGAAAACATTTTCTACCTAGAAAACATTTTCTACCTAGAAAACATGTTCTACTCCTCTCAAAATTTGATCCGAATATACAATAAATAAAAATTCTGTCGAAACTAAAATTGCTACATTCTCGACATTTTCACCTAAAATCAATCTTTATGAATTAAATATCGAGATGGGTGATATTTGACTTCAACATCTGTCGAGTCGATCATCCACTTACACATGAAAATCAATCTTGGTCTGACAGTTGCTTAATCCTTTAACCGAAAAGCTACCTCAATCTTAAGGGTATTTTTTGGGTTTTTGAGGGGAGAAAATTCGTATTTTCCAACGTATTTCAGACTGAGATGTATTTGGTATTAATTTCTGTGGATTTTTGGACGCTGAATCGAAACGAGACCATACCGTGATCAATAGGTAGTTTTCGTGTTATCGCAGTTGTCGCGTTGAATTTTGGAGATTTTTAGAAATACGACTTGTAATAACTCGAGAATTTTTGGAGCTATAAAAATCGTTCAGTACTCGTTAAATTGTACAATCACTCTCTTAGATCTACCATTAGGTGAATAATTTAGCTTTTAATTGGAAAATTAAGAAGAAAATGGAAAAACTTGAAAGTACAATAGTTGCCAAGAAGTTTTTGTTTTTTTATTCAATACTAAACAATTGTAATCGCCCTCGATGAAAAAAATTTCTCTATTTTTCGCAGCTTTTGTGTAAAATTTGGGAGATTTGGAATGCTCGTCAAACACTCCTGAACAAGACCGTTAGGTGAAAAATTTAGCTTTCAGTTTCAAAAAAAAGATTAAATTTGAATTTAAAAATTTTCTTTTTCAGTTACCTACCAATTCGTTATTAGATGGAAACGTTCACAAAACTTTGGGCAAGTTATCATCGCAAATAGATGGTTTCCTAAATCGTTATTGAAGGAAAGGTATAATAAACCGCAGTACAATCGTTAGCAGATTTTTATCGGGTGGTTGAGAAATTCTAATTAGACTGTCCCATTTGTGGAGCTAAATTAGCCCTTTTTAAAAGTCGACCTGAATCGACTATTGATTGCTTTTCTCTTCTGCACTTGTGCATTTCTACAGCAATTAGTCCTTATTCTGGTCGAGTTGCTTTTAATACTGTTAAGGCTTGTTTTCAAATACGTGTTCAGAAGAGCATCCGCCTGAGAGTACGCAAAATTAGCTCTAGCAGAACACCTGCTTCCTAGACAGGGGAGCATTGTTGGATATAATTTTAGGCAGTTTTTTTTTTTTCGATTATGTTAGCAGGACTATAACTATACTGAAATGTACACAATTTTTAGCC
This sequence comes from Tupiocoris notatus, assembly GCA_037159825.1. Classification (NCBI taxonomy): domain Eukaryota; kingdom Metazoa; phylum Arthropoda; class Insecta; order Hemiptera; family Miridae; genus Tupiocoris; species Tupiocoris notatus. The sequence continues at coordinate 53,183 of JASJUZ010000706.1, read as the reverse complement.
CCTATAACTAAGAAATTCCGATACCAATTACGTCTGATTTTAAATACGAGTGAATATTTTTATAGAAATGTATGAATATTTGCGGGTTATTATTAATTTTTTTTTTTTTAAATTTGGTTTTTTCGTGATTTGAAATGCTAGCCTTTTTCTGAACCGTTACTCTTACTCGTCAATGTACTTTATCAGCAGTCGTGCTGGGTCGTTTAGAAAACGTAGTAACGGCGCATAGTTCCGCATAAATTTCATCTCCTCCGCGTTTACGATTTCTCGCTGAATTTTTCAAGAACCTCGCAAGATAACATTATCCAACCTTATTGACCCAACATTCAGCGCGCGAATTCGATCCGCTTCCGTGGGAACGGCTTTGTTTCATCGCGAAGTCGAAGGACGACAAAGGGAAACCGATAATGGAACATCTCCTCCAAGTGTAACTGTAAAACTTCGGTCGAAAAGCGGACAAAGGGAAGACCTTTGAAAAGATAGAGGAACAGTAACTTTGAACAAGATAATGGAATTATTCCTTTCGTATACGTTGATTTAAATATGAAGTCTCTCAGGGTTCTATTAGAATTTGAATAGTGCACGGGTTTTTCATTGGCAATTTTTCTACTTTTTGCGCTTCGAACGAATTTGAACTTGGCAGAGGACAATTTTGACCGCATAGCGTTCCTTTACTTCCTCCTTTTTTACCTCTTCGTTTTTCTTAGTTTACGAGCTTTAATATTCCTATTATATTAATTGCTCAATATTTTTTATTTTTTATGTCGTGCGCCATTTTCGCGGAAATTTCCCACAGGCGGAAACTATTGTGCATTTATTGTCGCAGAATGACCCAAACCTACGCGAGCTGACCTTCCTCAAGACGCGGAAGTATTTCGTTCCAGTTTCCGAACTGAAATGATCTTTTTGTCGAGCGTGAAGGCGTTCGAAAAAGTCGAAATTGCTCTGTAATACAAAAAACCCTCAACGTCAATTGTCAACGAACAATGCCGCGTCCTATAATAGAAAAGGGGATCACTCGGTTAATAATCTGGAGATATTCGACCCTTATGTGAACTATAATAATTTACTGGTCTTGAAAACGTCGAAGTTTTCACAATTTTTTTCTCTCTCCGCGCCATAACGTTGAAACGGTCGCTCTGATCGAAATATTCCTCAGAATACTTAAGGAAGAAATGGATTTCTGTGACTAATGCGCTACTCGGAAATAATGATCGCTCAAACTAGGTCGTACAACAGTCGAAATACGATAATTTTTTTTCTGGAAATCCTCACTTTTTATTTGCATCATGCATATTAGGGGAATTTTATTTCAATGACAAAGAACGTTCAATTTAGTGTCAAGAGAGTATCTACTATCGAGGGACGCAGTGACAGTGAACCTAATGTTGAGAAGGAAAACGGTAAATGAACCTGTGCATTAAGCATCTGTTCTTCAAGGCTCGGTTCAATGCTATGGTGAGCTGCACGAGGAAAGCTCATCAACTGTGCGATGACCTGAAGCGAGGAGCTGCATAATGCGCTTTCACGTTTGGTATAAAAATGGGAAAATCCATCCTGATTTGAGAGACGCTTGTTGCCATGTAATGTTCTAAAAAATAAATAAAATTAAAAAAATGCCTCTTTTCAGTACAAATAACTTGGTATATTAGTTAATATTCCGTGTTTTCGGGGGGTTAGAAAAGCGAATCTGAAGGAACTAAACAATATTTCCTCGCGCGTTACAAGATTAATCGTTAAAAACAGCTATTCTTCCACCTTTATGTCAGTTTAGCGCCTATAACTCCTAAATGACGCATCCTACAGAGCATTGCATACGGTCCATTTTTAAAGAGCATTAAATTGTGCGTCGGATCATTTCATTATGTGTCGAAATCGGCCCAGGCGTTTCGCCGGTAGCGATTTTTGAAGAAAAAAAAACTACGATTATTTTTCGCAAGATTTGTGACGCTGTAACTCGAAAACGGCTGATCAAATCGAAAATTTTCATCGAATTAAAGTTGTTCAGAATTTAATTTTACGTAGATACACACCTCGTAGCTCGTCGAAAAGTGTATTATGTTTTTTTTGGGGTGTGGTCTATATGATGATTTACGTAATAAATTTTGTGTCTAGGGATTGTTCCGTTTAAAGCAAAATGGTGCAGAAAAATGCTGTTTTCGAATGCGTTGGTTTTATTTTTGACCATCGGAAATGAAACTCGCCTTTTTTCTTCTTCCTCTCTCTTTCTCATAGTCAGTCGTCTGCTTGAAATGTCATTCGATCTTGAGATCTCTATTCGCTCTTTCGAATCTGGCGCAGATCTTCATCTCGAAGAGAGCAAAGGCCTTTCGATGAGAAACACTCATTCGATCTCCTGACCTAGGTCAGGATCGTGTCTGCAGCTCAGAATTGTCGTCGAGTGGATCATCTTTTCGAACCTCGGAAGACGTGGAATAAGCAGAGCACGAAATCTTTTCTTCCTTTTCGGTCGACTTCCGTTGCGCAATCTATTCACGGGTTTTGCGCTTTTGCGCTTCCGCCTTTTGGTGAAATATATTCTGTCAACGTTGAAATTCACTCTCCTCGGCTAATTAAAGATGCTTTCAAGCTATGCAATTACATTATATCACAGTGTTTCGTGATCAAGTAATATTCTGCGGTTCCGTTACGTGATTTATAACTTATGAATCAATCGTGAGAGGAAAAAATTCGCAAAAATCGTAGTCGCTTGAAACTTTCTGTGGTTTTTACGTTGGAAAACCGTTATAACTTTGAAACGTTTTTCATAAGAATTAATTCCAATCAATGACCGAACTCGCGTTTGAATCAGATATAATCTGCGAAATGCCAATGCAATGGAAAGCACTGGAAATAGAAGTCGAGGGTCGGCAACGCGTTGTACGTAATACAATTTTGAGCTCTCAGTAGGCAAATAATTTCTATTTCGTCATGTTATGGTCATGCTACGTTGCTATTTTTTCTTGCTCTCTCACATCAATTTTTTGGTTTATTGTTTTATCAAAAACCATTGTAATAGACAAGAAAAAAAATTTCTAAGCCCCTCAAAATTTAATTTTTTACGTTTCAGCGCACGTAAAATTAGAATATCCAATTAAAAAAAGAAAAAAAAACCTTCAAATGATGTTAGAGTGGTTTATTTTTCTTTTGTATCAATAATGATGTAAGGAAACCATCCATTTGTGATATTAACTTTTTCGAACATTTGTGAACGTTTCTACCAAAAAACAGATTGGTAAGGGGAAACTGGGTAGCAAGTATGCTCATTTTAATCATTTGTATTTTTCTTAATATTCAAATTAAGAGCAATTTAAATTTAATTATTATTATAAATTATTGTTCTAGCGTTTCTGCCAAAGAGAGTGACACCATTCCAACGAGTATATAACGATTTTATAGCTCCAAACATTCTCGGATACCTAGTTGAATTTATGCTTCGCAGGAAACGCCTACGTTGTACACGGAAAATGTGTGTAGGTAGGTCTTTTATTGCGTATCAAGGTCTCGAGGAAATAATTTCATATTAATTGTATAGGATGCAGCGAATGCGTTTCTGGACCACTTAGGACGTAGGTCGATGATGTAGGATGGGGCTCGTAGGCGTTGAAATATTTTCAAAAGAGTGTAACGCGAGATGATTAGTTTTTCGTGAAAATAGTACAAAATTCGTCAAGGTCGAATGTTGGTGGTTTTTAATTTCATACCCGCATTATTGCCGGAGGGAGCAAAATGTGGGAGCAAAAATTGTTGCCTTGTTTTCAAAAAAGGATATTGTTTTGATGTATAGAAAACGAAGGGAAAAAAATCCGACCTCGTTAATTTCTAAAGCTTTTTTGGCCATTAATTAATTTAATCTATGGCCCCAGAAAATTAATTTCCCCTATTTCATTGCGCTCCAGTTAAATCGCGGATATTTTTTTTTTCTTCGTTTTGGCAAAAATTCGCGAGGAAAATTCGTGTTGCACGGTTGATTTCCCTCTATCACGATTTCCTCTTTTCTGAGCGCTCTTCCCATTTTGTCTGTGTGATGAAACAATGCAACGCCAAGGTTTTCGGCCGGGAAGCTCCGCCAGATAGCCATCAGCATCCAGCTCTAACGACAGATGTGTTACTCTAACTACACCTTCCCCACTTCCCTCGCGTCGACTAACGTCATTATTTCCGCTAGTTATTCCCTCACTCCTGTTATCTCACTCCACAAACATCACTGAGTCATACTTCCTTTTCGGAGTCTAATCTCCTATTCATAGTGTACGGGAGGCCGCTTTTGACGCTACTGCACATTCCTCCAATCTTTCGTCTGATTACGAGGACTCAATCGCCCTAATTGCTTCATATAATACGTTTTGAGCGAATAGCATTCTTTTTGACAGAATTTCAAATGATACTCTAATCATCTTTTGTTGTGAGCCCTTGGGCCAACATTGAAAGATATTTTTCTGAAGATATTCCCACCAATAGGGTATTTGAGGCAATTTTTGTAAAAATTTAATTGAGAGCATTTGAGCTCATTAGGCCCATATAGTTTCTATTTTGGGAACCATTATTTTTCTGAGGGCCTCAGAGCCGATATTTTAGAGCAATTCCCGCTAGAGCTTCCTTCGACCGCCTTTGAACTATTATTTTTATTGTTAATACTCTACAGCCAATATTGGTTTGAAGGTCAATATTTTTAGAATCTAAGAATGTTTTCAGAGCCTACGAGTCAATATTTCAAATTTCAGTACATCAAAGGCAGTATTTTTTCGAACCAATATTTTGAAACTCTGTATTTCTATAACCCGCATTTCTTTGAGAGCCTAAGAGCCAACGATTTGAGGATTACCACTTCGAGAGCGAATATTTTGAAATTCGATACTACTAAAACTAATATTGCTTTGGGAGCCTTTGAAATATAAATTTGTATTCCAATATTATTCCGACAGAGCTGAGCTAATATTTAATTGAGAGTTTTTGAGTCAATATTTAAAGGTTATTACGTCCCGAGTCAAATTTCGTCGAGAGTCTTCGAGCCAATATTGTGAGGGACAAAAATTGATATTTTGGACGTTTTTGGTATTTTTTTTCTAAAAAGCGATAATTCTTTCAGAGCCTTCAGGGTAAATTTTGTTGGCCATTGTTCTTGGAGAGCCTATAGATGGTTTTGTCGAGGATCAATATTTATTTTGAAGTCTTTGAGCCTTAGTTAGCAAGAGAATATTTCTTTAATGCCTATTATCCCATATTTCTAACTGCCTATAGCCAACGTTTAGGGAGCCAATATTTCTCCTTTTATACCATATTTATGTAAGTATTTTGTTGGGCATTATTTTAATAGCTTATAAATTGAATATTATATAATTTTCGAGCTAATATTTCTTGGTCCTCTGTGCCATCGCACATATATTTCCTAAATTCCATCGACTCAATTTTCATCCGATTCGTGTCCTCTAGTAGAACGTCTCCAATGCAAGTAATCTATGCTAACTGCAGGTAACTACCTGCTCATCGAGCTGAACACAAGAGAATTGGGTTCTGTGAAATGATTACAGGATGTTCCTATTCTTTCAAGATTCAACCGGTTTCAACCTGCCAATCTTCTTCGCTATGATCGCGATCCGCCTCACAAGCTCTTATGATCGCATCGTAAGCGCAGGTCCGCGTTTCCTCCTTGCACGCCTACATTCTCAGGCACGGCCTAATTCCATCGTTAAATGTAATTATTATACCGCAGGCTTCGTCGCTTGTTATCACTTTAACACCTTCCGCGAGGCGCTTGCTCCCACACTATAGCCAAGGCGTCGAGAATTCGATTTTTCATCTAATAGGGAAGTTCAGTTTGAGAATGTGCGTTCGGTGTACGAGTTACGCGAATAAATCAACTTAAGCTGTTCCTGCCCCTTTTCCCTAATCAACCATGAACGTGCGCTTGTTCTTCATTTTTTTTCTTCGCATTATTTCCAGCTGCGAAGGATCCTGTAAATTGTTTCACTCCAGCGTCAAAAGCTTGACGACTTCTGTTGTTGAAAATAGCCTCATGCGACAATGTCCTAGCGGCATTCTCATTACCTTCCTTGGTTGGCAGCTCTTCCTTTGCTTTGCAGTCTGAACGAGCCAACCTTGAAGTAAACCCTGAAATCCCGATTCGTCCGTGACCGTAACGAATATACTTGCAATGGTGTCCTACTCTATCCAGTTCTGTCCATTGGTGGCCTCTGGAACCGTCGAATCTTCAGATACTCTCTTCTCTTCTTCCATTGCTTCGTGCGATGACGAAGTTTCACTGTGTCGAAACACCTGAACTGCTAGTGTCGACTCGCGAAGATTCGTTTTATGACAATCCTTTCAGCTCTAGATGGGCTCGAATTTTTTACAGAGCCTCTGAACCAGTTTTATTAATAGCTTTGAAGTATTTTATTGTTTTACGTCCTGGGAGCGGATATTTCTTTCGGAAGTTCGAAGAAAATTAACTTAGAAAGCCGACGAGCCTTCCAACAGCTGATATTTCTTCGAGAGCAATATAACCAATATATCATCGAAACCTTTCTGCCAATATTTGACCGCTTTCGGGCCAATAGCTTGAGAATCAATCTCCATCTCTCTTATAAATTTTTACATTATTACTATTTATTTATTAAATTATTTTTTATATCCGGGGGTTGTGATGGAGAGAAAAACCAGGCCACTCATTTTCCGATTCTTTGTTGGCTGGCCGAGCACTTTCGCCCATTTGGGCATCTTCAGAGCAACGTGGAGCCATAGGGTCCACAGCTGTGTTTAAACTTTCAAGTTTTCCAAGATTTATAACTTGCACCAGTGATAGCATCAACAAAAAGTCGTCAATTCGGATGTTTTAATATATTAAAAGATAGGTAATTTAACTGTCCACATTTTCCCCATAAGATAGCTATCCATTTCTCAACCGTTTGTGCGTTATTATCAATATTGGTGGAATATACGCGAAAACATCACATTTTTCAACTTTAAACGTACTTTTCATCAATTTAGGGCAAAAGAAACGAAAAATGAAGCATATATTATTGATGTACACATCATCAACTACCGTTATGCTGAATTTGAGCGAAATCGAAACAAAAAATGTTTTCGCGAAAAATTCAAGGGGTACCCCTGCGATTTTCTTGAACTGATCAGTTAACGATTTTTTACTCGTCTCTCAATAGAGATAAAAATCTGAAATTTTCAGGAAAGTTGTGTCTTACCTAGATGTATTTTTGTGATTTTTTTCAATTCTCGGAAAAATCCGCAAAAGGTCCAAAAAAATCAGTTTTTGAATGCTCGAAAATTGACCTTTAACCGTGCTTTTCGGGGTCAAAACTCATGTAAACCAATTGTTTTATTATGCAGGAGTCTTCATTTGAAAGGCGTACACACGTAAATAGCAAAAAGTTTGGTGAAAAAAATTTAAACAGCGCCACAGAAATTATTTTCCGTAAATCGAGTTCCCGACCTGCCGGAATTTCGAGCTCCGCTGGCATTGTCAACGGTGGAAAATTAAACTTTTGTTTTTAAGCCATTCTTCATGGAAATTTAACGCTGAATCCGAATTTGAGGTCAAAACGACCGAAATTTGTCGACAAATATCAGTTTTCCCCAGTTTTAGTACTACATCGTTTTTATGTTTTTCAACATGGAAAATTCATTGCAAATACTTACAGTGCTGCTGAATATTAATTTATTTCTCGTTCTTATAGGAAATTAGACGTAGAATTCGAATTTGGAGTAAAACGGATCAAATTCCAACAATTTTTTTTTCAATTCAATAATATCCTAGCTTCGAAATAAATTAGATACCACGGGTTTTTTAGCACTAGCTTAACTCCATCTAGCTCTGGCAAAAATCAACCAACATGAACAACTTGCTGTAATTTTTCAAAGAATTTGATAATCAACAGAATGCTGTAGCAAAATGTTATCGTCTTGAGAAAGATTTTTCGAGAAAATCGCGAAAAACTGCGAAAAAACGTGAGTTGCTTACAGTCAGAAGCGCGATTAACCCCCCCCCCCCCCAAAAAAAGTGTATGATCTGAAAATGAGAAGATTGTAGAAACGCGGGTCGTTTCCCGAAGCGTGAAATATTGGCATTTCTTTCCTGTCGTTCCGTTCTTTGCTGGTGATATGCTCTCCTACTTGCAATACTTTCATCTATTCGAAGAGAAATGATTTCTTTCCTGCTCAACCGTGATTCCATCTTGCGACTAGTTACTGTCGAATAAATTACAGCGATAATCGGTTTGTCTGCTTTGTAATCTCGCGCTAATTTACTGTTTAATTAATTTCTTCACGAGAGGATTTTCAAGATTGTCGAGGTCTGTCTGTTCTCCTTTCATCGCGAGTTGTGCTTTCAGTGAAATACGAGTCGAGGAAATTGCAACCGATTTAATCTTTTTAACTGTTCAATAATTAATTATTTCCACTTCTAAATGTAATGTAGATTGTAGCAGCGAATTAAGTACCATTATTTTTATATTTACGCTTGCGCGCTTTTTTTCTTTTTTTTTTTTTTTTTGTGAATGTTTAATTTACCGCCAGAGACTTATAATCGATTTTTACAGTTGAACGCGGCTTTATCGATTTACTGGAAAATATGCTAGAGGGAAAAAACGACAAAAATTCGTTTATCAAGTCATGTTGGCTCACTTTGACGCAATCGATGTCCTTGCAACGTATGACACATCCAACCGTGTTATTGCCAATTACATTCAAGGCTTGAAGCTTCGGTTTTTTCTGTGTCCTGCTCTTGTCGGAAAAATCCCCGATTTTTCGCTTTGCTTTTGTTTCAAATTCGGACGACAGGAGTCGAGCTCGGAAATCGAAGGTTTTCCAAATCGTTCCTCTAACGACCTTGTTTGAAGGCTTCGCTCCGTGAAACGGCGAACTGCCGGCTCGACGGATTTCGAAAAGAAAGTGAAAACGGGGAAAATCATCGTAATCTTTTTCGCCGGCAGTTTATGTCTTCGGCCGCTCTAGATGAGTTCTTCTCGTACGCGCTTTCCTACAAATTCTACCCTCGGACTTGCTCGGTTCCTTGTTCCGCCAGGAAGAGAAAATTGAAAGCATTCGCGAAACTCCTATCCTTTTGAGCCATTTTGCGTGTGAGCGTTCAGATCTAATATCGTATCCGAAATGAAAAGTTGTCCGAGAGAAGTTCAGTTTTTTGGGGTTTTGTAGTGTCGTCGCATTTTTTTATTTTTTTTTTAATGGATTTTTTTCTTCAGATTTTGAAACCCAGTTTGTAAGATTCGTAGAAATTTTTCGAGAGATCGTATTTAGCAAAAAATATTTTTTCTGAGCTTGGCTCCAATAATTTTCTAAATGAGTTTGAGCTAGTATTTTGAAAGCCTCCTTTTCTATCTAATATTTCTTCTTGTCTATGATCGTTGAAAGCTGTTGAGTTAATATTTCGAGAGCCAATATTTGGAAGTCATTGTGCAAAAAAATTTCTTTGAGCCTTAAGCCAGTATTTTGAGAGCAGTACATTTGATATTGAAAAAATATTTCTTCGTGAGCTAAGGTGCCGAGATTTCAAAATCCGAAATTTCTTCAAGAGCCCCTGGGCCAATATTTTGAAAGACAATATTTCTTCGGTGGCCTAGAAGAATGTTTCCTCAAAAACCCATTAGCCAATATTTGGATAGTTAAATTTATTGAGAATTTTACCTTTTTTTCAAAAGCCAAAATTCCTTTCGACGGCCTATGAGCCTTTATTTTAGGGGTTAATTCTAGGCAGCCATTATGAGAGCTAGAGAGTCGATATTTTGAGGTATTTACGTCGTAAATCGATATTTCTTTGAGGGCATTTGAGCCAATATTTGAAAAATTCAATACTTCTAGTCTGTATCTAATATTTCTTGTTTGTGGCCAATTTTTGCTTTATCAATTAACCATTGTATTCACTCACGGAAAAAAACAATTTCTAACCCCCCTCAAAATGAGAAGTTCTGCGTTTCAAGGTATTTAGAATCCGAATATCGAATAAGAAATTTTCTGTCCGTCCGTCGTACGTCAACACTCTTCTATCGAAACTGTAAAAGCTACATTATTCACATTTTGACCAAAAATCAAATGTAGCTTTTAATTTGAAAATTAAGAAAAAGAAAAATGATCAAAATTACAATAATTGCTACGGAGCTTTTCCTTATAGTTTCCAATCTTTTGTTTGGTAGGATTATTCACAAATGTTCGTAATAATTACTATCACAAGTATAATTAGAAAGTCTTCTTACATAATTATCGAAGCAAAGTAATTAAGTACCTATGTAAAAACCATTTTATAATCATTTGCGCTTTTTTATGAGCCTAGGAGTCCTCTGTGTAGTATTGCTGTTTGGAATGTTCAACAAAGGAAAATTACTGTCGGAGGTCAACGATTTCTTTGTATAGGTATACCTACTTGAGAGTCGAAACCGCAATAATTTTTATCCCATGGTCTCCGATACGACACGAAGCAAAAAGCAAGGGTTGGCCTCAATAGTCTCTTCGTAATGGAAGTCGCGGACGCTTTCGGTGACCGCCGCGGCTATAAAAGGTAGAGGTGGGTTTTTTTTCAAAAGTGTACTGCGATGATGAACTAGACTGACTGGGAAGGGGACACCGTTGGCCAATACTGTCTTGACTTGGAAACTTATAGAAAAAGATGATCCTTGTTAGGTTTAAAAATTGTAAGAAGTTAAACGAGTTTTTGGATCAATTATTTGTTGGCAATATTAATATTCTTGTTCTTCGAGCCGGACAGCATTACGGATTAAATTAGGATGTGACGAATATTTTTTTAAATTAATATTTTCGCTATTATGAAGTAGAAGATTGAACGAAATTGGCGGCGCAGTCAGAGTAATAGTGACAGGCGATTTATTTTTCACCGATTAATTTTCAGTTGTGCATTTACATTAAAATCGCCGCTCTTTAATCTTCTCAATATTTTATTGAGATTAAATTCTATTCATTCTTTGGTCACTCACTATTCTTTCTTTCGTGTGTTTTTTTCCTTTCTGGTCTTGCGGCTTAAGGAAGGTTTCACAGGAATTCAATTTTCTACGTGATTAATCGACTCCCTAACGACCCACGTAGCTTTTGAAAGCCAGTTAAATAATAGTCCATGAACCTCTTTCGATTGCGGCGGGTAAAGGTCACGGAAAAAGAAAACGGCGTTTCGCAAGAATTCGAACGATTCGGTTGTGCGGTCTCATTTTCCAACTAGAGCTGAATTTAGCTTATGAAGTCGATTGCTCTTGAGTCCGTGCGCAAAAGTATTTTCTGGTAGAATTTTCGTATTATTCAATAATGAACCATTGTAACTCTAAAAAAAAAAAAATTCTAACCCCTCTCAAAATGAGGTGTCTACTCGTAGAATCCGAATATTGAATTAAAACAATTCTGTCCGTCCGCCATACGCCGCCAACAATTTTCTGACAAAACTATAAAAGCTAAATTTTTGAAATGTTCACCAAAAATCAATTCTGGCAATGGCTCAATTCTTCAACAAATGCTACCTCAATTTTGAGGTTATTTTTGGGAGTTTTGAAGTGTTAAAAATACAATTTTTCAACGTTTTTCAAACAAAGTTGCATCGGGTATCAATTTATATAGATTTTTGGACGCTGAATCGAAAGAGGGGTCGATGAATTAAAGGTTCTCAAATTATCGCAGCTTTCGTGTAGAATGATCGAGATTTTCAGATATTGTGTTTCAGAAAAAAAATTCAGATAATCGTTATATACTTGTTGGAATGGTCGTAGAACACTCTTCAGCTGTACGTTTAGGCGAATAATTTAATTTATTAATTTGAAAAAAAATACAAATGATTAAAATTACAATATTTGCTACGGAGTTTCCTCTTATAGTTTCCAATCTGTTGTTTGGCGGATACTTCACAAAAATGTTCGGAGTAGTTACCATCACAAATGGATGGTCTTCTCACATAATTATCGAAGCAAAATAATAATAAACCATTGTACAATCATTTGCAGCGTTTTATTGAAAGTGGCAATTATTTTTCGTAACTGTCCCTTCGAATGACCGTTCAAATTTTTTAACCGTTACTCACGGTCTTCGATAATTGACCGTATTTAGACCTGAATTTGTGTATTACTCTCTTATAATATTATTTTTATGATACTTGTCTGTGATCCTCGTTAACGATCATAGCGTGTCATATTTAGAACTACACGACTTCCTCATTGCGCTATATTTTTTGAAACGAGAGTAGAAATTCCCTCACGGCGCAGGAATGATCGAAAAAATCCGACGCTCGCTCTTGCACACGGATAACAACGTACTTCAGTATGAGAGTCGTTTTTGTCGCTCAGCTTTCAATGGGAAGAGTTCTCTTCCAGGGAATGTTAACGGTTTAGCACCGGAACGTCGGACGTTTGCGGTTAACCGTGGTACATCGAGGCTGAGATGCTGTAAGAAAGTAGAGTCAGGCGAGAGAATACATGAGAAAAAACAGTGGCAGAAGTAGGTGCTATTTAAATAGAAGCGTATTTTACATGAAAGTGAATTATGATATTGGACCAGAATTCGAACGAAGGTAATAGAATAGAGCGTAATTGAGCGTGAATTTTGAAAAGTGCTCTTGATTCTATTTTTGATTTCAAAGAGTATACCTTTGGCCGTTAAAGGTAGGCTATAAAACACGTGGTGTGTGTAGATCACGCAGTACTTCCATGTTGGCAGACAGGTAGAACCGTTTAAAAAATCGAGAAACTCATCCCAAGGCCGCAAAATTAGTACTAAATATAATATTGGCGCTAAGAAACTAGCTAGAAGACCGAAAACGCACAAAATACTTTAATAATTCGAAAGTAGGTTGTAAAAAATTTTTAAACATCGCGTGAACACTGACACTGACGATAAAAACCCAGCTTCAACTATTTGTCGTAACCAACATTTTAAGACCTCAACCGTTCAAAAAAATATTGGCTCTCATGACCTGTACAAATCAAAATAGGAAAAACTTCGAACGCCTTCTCAAAAGTACTGTGTTATCCAGAATTCAAAAACTGCTAATTTTTTACATTCTCAAAGTGAATATTTCCTGAAAATTTCAATGAAATGCATCCTTTTTTTCGCAGAGATATCGCAACTTTTGTCACTTTTTGACCGTTTACATCGTAAACATGGGGAAGTAAAAAGGCCGTTGAAAATTACTTAAACTCGAAGCGGATTCATTTCTGGGAAGAAAAAGTCGCATATGCTTGGAGTATTTCAGAAGTTCTGTAAAATGCAATGAATAGCTAAGATTTTTCCATAGAAGTTTACAATGTAAATGCAGCACGCGGTCGAGAACGTTCCTAAAGGAAGGGAACAGAAGACAGACAGACGTGAGTAGTAATAAATAGAACAGGATGCGGAATGCTCGTGGAACAGTCGTGGCACATAATAGTGATTCATAATTTACGCTTCGAAGCGAGAAAGGAAATTTAAAATGCCATATTGCTGCTTTTAAAATTGGCGATGCCATAAAATGACGTTTAAAAATTGAATTGAACAAGTTTTTATGACATTGATGGTCCTAATTCCACTCCATTCTCTCTAGATAAAACTCCAACTTCCTGAGCAAGATTGCATTTGCAAATTCTGGAGACAGAATCAGAACTTTTTGTCTTATCATACTTTTCTATCTCGGTATGGATTGTTGTCCACGTGGAAATTATCTCGGCTAAAACCTTCTCCTTTCATTGCGAAAGGTTATGGTCTAATTCGATTCAGCTTAAAAAAATTAACAGATACATATATATTTTTGCAGAACGTTGAGGAGTAGTAGCCCTGTCAAAACATCCAAAAATTTCCTTGAAATTGTATCGATTTGGCTGGACACTCGAGCCATTTTCCGGCCAAGAATAATTTTTAATGAAGGTTTCATAATATATTATGTAGCTATTATTTTTCCTTCAGAAAAGTGTTGTTGGCGGACGGGCAGCACTTTTTTATCGTATATTCGAACTCTTCATGTGAGTCATAAAAGTTTTAAGTAGGGTTTGACATTTTTTTTTAATTTTTTTTTTTTTTTTTTTTTTTTGTGAGCGGATTTAACGTTTTATTATTGATTAATAAACCAAAAAACACTGATGGAATGCAGATTTTTTATATCTTCAATTACTTTCACATTTTCAATATTAACGTTCGTATTTATTTTTTATTTTTCGCTTACCTAACTGAAAATGCACGCTCCCCGAAATTTATAGTCATGGATTTCCTCGGAATTATATAATAGGAAATGATGCGGGGCGTAAAGGAACCGCAGCGTTCCCTTTTCCAAGGCAGTGCATCGGAGCAAAAAACCTCACGAATTCAGCTAGACAGACCGCGGCAAGAAGACCCGGCCGTTTCCAGGTCCAAAGTGCAGTCTATTAGTGGGAATGCTAGTTCGAAAACTTGAGGAAATGCGAGTACAGACCGCAATGGATGTAGAGCAAGAAACCTGAGCTAGTTTCTACTATTCCCACAGTTCGCTAACTTAACCAGTTACGGGATTATGCCGAGTTTAGTCAGGTGCTTGCTGAATCGCGTTACGTAGTATATTTATTTTAGTTCGTTCATTTGCGTAATATTATTTATTTAGTATTTGTTATTTTCACATCGAACACGTAGTGTGGAAAACCCCCGAATTTTATGTTTTGTTTTCGATTGATTTCGAATTGAATTTTTTCACGATTTCACTACCTACTTTTCTGAAGTAATTTGAAATTATTTCCAAATATTGGATATTCGGATTCTACATGCCTTGAAACGTAAAACATCAAATTTTGAGGGGGGTTAGAATTTTTTTTTCTTGGGCGATTACAATGGTTTATTATGAATAATAAACCAAAATTGATACTTGAAAATTGGAGAAGTTGAGATAACTATGGAAACATCAGCTATTGGTAGGTTTCACATTTTCCACTCCGAGTTCTTACTTTTCACTTGATTTTATTATTTATTAATTTTTTTCAAATTAGGATTTTTGTTCAACTTCCTTTGTATCGAACATTTATACAACGGTAAACAGCCCTAGGATTATGAATAAAAAACGCTGCAAATGATTGTACAGTGGTTTATTATTATTTCGCTTCAATAATGATTTAAGAATACTATCCATTTGTGATTGTAATCATTCCGAAGTTTCCTGAACGTTCCCACCGAAAATAGATGGTAACTATAGAGGAAAACTCCGTAGCAACTATTGCGATTTTAATCATTTTTATTTTTCTTAATTTCCTAATTTATAGCTGAATTTTTTGCCTAACGGTACAGCTAGAGAGTTTGATGACCATTCCAATGAGTATACAACTATTTTTATATCTCCAAGAACTCTCGAGTTATACCCTCATGTCAAATTTCTGAAAATCTCCCAAATTCGGCACAAAACCTGCGATAACTCGAGAACCAATAAAGCTATCGACCCCGCGATGGTCTCATTCGATTCAGCGTCCAAAAATCTATATATTTTGATACCACATACACATTTTTCTGAAATACCTTAAAAATATGAATTTTCTCCCCCTCAAAACCCCCCAAAAATACCCTTAAAATTGAGTTAGCAATGTGGTTCAAGAATTGGGCCGTCGTAGGTCCGAGATTAATTTTGGGTGAAAATTTCAATAATGTAGCTATTATATTTTGGCCGGAAAAGTGTTGACGGCGTACGGCGGACAGTTAGAATTTGTTTTATTGGATATTCGGATTCTACATGCCTTGAAACGTAAAATTTCAAATTTTGAGGGGTTAGAAATTTCTTTCTAGGGCGATTACCATGGTTTATTATGAATAATAAACCAAAAGTGTAATACAATGTTCATTTGTTGGAACTGAGTTTTCCGGCTCACACTTGCCAAGTGACGTCTGTTCAGCAGCATTGAACAGCACACCTTTGAACTCCACCTCCTCACTCTATTAAAATAGCATCGTGCATTCGCAGGAGAAAATTTTCGGCATTTCTTTCTCTCGTTTCCCTTTTCACGTATGTTCATGAACGTTTCGATTTCGATATTCGAATGCAATCGGCTCTCAGTCTTGGGATTTTCGTCGTCAAGGATAGGTCACTTCTCACCATAAATTCACTCGTTCGTTTCACTCAAGTTACTCATTTTCGGTCTGAAATTTCGGTAAGTTTCTATGCGCGCATTTTTATTTATTTTTTTTTTTTTAATCCATTTTATGATATTTTATTCCTTCCGCTCATTTCTTTATCGTTTCACTATCATTATTTTATCCTTCATCGTTGAAATATTAATTCGGGGTAATTATCTGCTTTATTCGATGTATAGTAGAACGAATATGACCGTATTAGTTATTTATTGCACAGCGAATTAATCATTGTAGTATAATTACGACGCCACGTGGTTGAAGATGATCGAATTATGGCGTCCGATAATATTCTTTGTCTGAGAGCCAATGCACTCTCAATTCGGCTCAAGATTTCATTAGATCAATTAGAAAGTTAATTAATCGCGAGAAAGTTGCCAATAGATTATTGCTTTCTTTGTGAACCACTTCACTCATCTTAGTATAATATTTATTTTCAAGTCTCGATAAAACTTAGTTTTGGCCATTTTCGCATTTTATAAAATCTGAACTGTACTTGCTTTAAGCGAATTTACCTTTTTTATATTGTAGAAACTTATATTGGAGATTTCGACTGCTTTATGCAAGGTCAAATTTTAATAATTTATGAGCATTTTGTGGTAAAATTAAAAAAAATCAGGGTTTTTTTTTTGCTTCAAAAGCTCTATCTGAAACTCATCTCTTCCTAATTACCTTATAACTCTTCTTTATAAGGCAAAAAAAACACGTTTGGAAAAAGTAATTTCTTAAAATCAAGTATTGAACCGCAAAAATAAACTGAAGAAATTAAACTTGGTTATTCAATTGATTTTGACAGACCTCGTATTAATCACATTTCGAATCGAAATTAGGATATTTCTTCGATAACTATCCGTTTTCTCGGTTGGGATTTTGTAAATGCTACACAAATGATCGGAAACAGTCTTCTCTCCTTCGCATTGTTTTCTCGACGTTGGTTAAAACCTTATTAATTTTTCTCTGATCACGATCACTCGTGGGTTTTCTGCTGATAACCGTTTAACTACCAATTACATTATTTCTAATTTTTTTCGCAATTATTCCTCGTCGGTTTTTAATCGTATTTGTGAAGATTGATGTCGATTTCCTCTGTTTGCCTAATCTCTGGTGGAAAATCACCTTAATCGACGGCCAAGTGAATAATTTACCTCGCTCTTAATTAACGGGCATATCGTTCTGTATCGTGCCCTGGAAAATCGTCTGACCCCGACTATCACGTAATGCTTTCACTGCTTTCTCTTCGCAACTATAGTTAACGCGCGCATGACCATAAAATGTTCATAATTATATTTATACGAGCATTGGAAATCGATAGGCTAGTGGTACGGTCTGGTATCGAATTATCAATATTCCTCGAGCATTAAATATAATTATTGGATATGAGAAATTATTTGATTGTGAATCATTCAATCTTAATCCTGGAAAGGTGAATACAGTTCGCTTTGTTAATTAGGTGTTTTTCTTGAAGGAGTAACCAAAAAAAAATCGGCTTAATTAAAAATTAAGCGTGAACTAAGGTTTCCCTTGGCAGGCAGGTATTTGATCTAGTGGTGAATCTTAGTTCCAGGATTTCAGCATTGTAGGTTTATTGAGCAAAAAAAATGATTTTCCGTAAAATTTCTCCCTAGTATTTTGAAATTCTTCCCAATTTTTTTTTTTTTTTTTTAAATTAGAGTAATTATTTCGTGTCTTATGTATTTGTGCTGATTCATCAAACAACTGTCCCTTTTATTGAAATGGTGAACTTCAGCTCACTATTATAATACATTATAATCGTCGATAGCAGTGATAACGACTTGAGAAACGTTTGGAACGTTAATTCATCTAGGTAAAATTGAGATAACCAATGTCATCCGTTTCGACAAGGAATTGGTTGATAAAAACAATAATTTCAGTTAATAGTTATATTTTTATTTTACCGATTTTTTCCTTCCATGTTCACCTAGCAATTGTAAGTATTATTTTAACTGTTAATTTTTAAATGAGCAGTTTTTCTGTTTACCCTCGATATAAAATCCGTTGAGCTCGAGTCGGAACGTTTCTACTCCCTCAGTTTTGTGCTTCAGGGCTTTCAGACGCGCGTTCGAATCAATAGCATCAGCAGGACCCCCCACCTTCATTTACTGAGTGTACCCTGCCCCTCCCCGACTCCCACCGCCTCCATATCAGCTTCCTCCTCCGGAAATCCAAGGAAAGCCATAAATTGTCCGCGTTTCTCATGGTTTTTCCCCAAATCCGTCCCCCTCATTGCGTAGTCGTAATCTTGTTTTTATTAACCCGCACTAATTTCCTTCTCGTTCCTCCTCTAGGCCTTGTCGTTGAGTAATTGTGATATAGTGCGATATTAGTGATCTTTTTACTTGGGATAAGCGCGTTGAGCTAATATTTATCGAAAAGGGGGCTTTTTGAATGGGAAATCGTCGCTTTTGAATACTTATGTATGCCTCAGATTCACCTTCATTTAGCAATTTTACTAGATTTAAGTGTTCTGAGTAAAGTCGCTTTTTACCTAAAACTTTGATCAGTGGTGCATCAAGGTACATTGTACTCGTACAACTTAAAGTGCCCTCATGTTCCTCAAAATAATAGCAAAAAGTAAAAATGTTTGAAAAAAAATTGTTTTACTTCACAATTTTTCGCCTAATTATTTGCTGATTAATAGAATTATTTCTTTTCCTGCGAACCGCATTTTTTTCGAGCTAATACTGCGAATATACAAAAAGAGTATTTATCGTCGAATCTGCCTTACACGTTTTGCAAAACGAATAATAGCAAAAAAAAAAACTATTCCAATTTAACGTTGGCTTATCGGCCGATTTTTAACTTTCTAGATAACCTTTGACTATAATCGATTATTTTTTCCGGCCCGTTGTATCGCAAACTAGCCTCATAGTTTCATAGGTTGAAAAATAAAACTTCTAAATCCATCATAAAGTAAAAAAAACAGTTATGTATGACATTGATAAATTGTTCGTAAATTATACGAGTTTAAATTTTCAATATGTAGGTTCTAAGTAAATTTGGAAAGTCATAATTATTTATTCCCTCATCATAAATTCCTAAAACCGGATATAATATTAAAACGCTTCAGAATGAAGAATAAGCCCATTTGGCAAGGATATAAATTGTCTATAGGAATAACACTCCTACCATTGACGCAGTTTAATCGTCTAATCGTCATTATTTATTATTAGCCGAAAATTGTATAATTTTCTACCAATAATATGGGAGGTGCACAAATCACCAATACATATAATACAAAAATACCCATACATATAAAATTTTTTTCAAAAACTCCACAATTTTACTTGTTGAAGAATTTATACCTACTTTTGAGAAGCTGTATTTTGGTAACCAATGTTTCTTGAAAAATAATTTTGCATTCAAATTGCAATAAATTTAATATATCATAAAAAAATAGAAAAGAAGCTTTTCCAATAGAATCGATCGTTTGAAAAATACTGTCCGAAAACAGCTAAAGTTTTCTAGAAAAGTGACATGAGTGGGCAATCAGAGCGTCAGAAGACTGCTAAGAGTAAGGCGAGCTACTCGAAATTCTCAAACGTAGCTCACAAAAGCTGCGATGGCTCGAGATCCATTAAATATCAATCCCTTGATTTTCTCATTTTCGTCCTAAAATAAACCACACGCATCTTTCCAAAAGGAGAGGAGAAAAAATGTTTCCACCAGAAATTTTCCTAAAATTGAAGTTGCAATTTGGGGTGGGGCTTAAATTATTTTTTAGCAATCACAATGGTTTTTGGTGTTGAATGATCCTCCCCATTCCATGAGACAGGATTACGATGTATGTTAAATACCGCCTTGCCGTACAAAACTTGGAAGTACTACGTGTCATGTGTTTTTTCCCCTTTTTTTCTTGCGTTTATTTACTCCGTGCCTTATCGCCCTTTCAGGTGAAGTCGACGGCGTTGCGAGTGCTCTTATACAGCTCGCTCTAAGCAAGAAGTCTACTGATAACATCACTGTTACCGTTGTGTTCCTGAGCGAACCTCAGCCCGGCAAAGGGGCCAGGATGGACGAGGCGATCGTCAGGGTCGGCTATTACGAATCGCCGCATCAGTTCCACCTCAACTCTAGCAGCCCGTCTCCGATGTTGGCCAAATGCTCGTCACCTTCCCAAGAGCCGATAATCGTCCCATCGCTGCCGGCTCAGAACGATGAAGGTAAGGGTTTTTTGAAGTTACTGTTAATTTCCAGAGTCAAGTGTCCAACTGAGCTCGGGAAAGTCTAGTGCGAGGGATGATTTGTCGAGCAGCACTGATGTTATAGGCTGTAGACTTTTGCTGGCCACAGCAAAGATAAAAACTTTCGCCCATGACCAGAAATAATAGGAAATGTGAAATTTTTAGCAGGCAAAATGAGGTCAGGCAATTGACAGGAGCTCGTAGACAGATTAATATTCGAATACTTGTATGTAACGTACGATTGTCTAGTCTTCGCGTTAATTTGAGCCAATAGCGACATAGTAGTTACCTGCATTTAGTGCGAGGGGTCTTTGGTTTTATATCTGTACTGGAATACATTTTCTTCATTTGGTCATTTCCCTTCGACCAATTTATTTTTGTCGCTTTTATTTGTATATAAAGCGTGTTACTCTACGTGTCGAGTTGGACTGGTGCTTATATTTTCTATTATTAATAATAATTACCGAAAAGTTTGCAATAAAACATATTAACGCAAGCGTAACCTCATTTCCACATCATAGATGCTCCTAACCAGTCTAACTCACTTCTAGATCAGAATCCGACTGAATAACACGCTTTATATCCAAATAAAACCAATAAATTCAAAAGTCGGTTATTTGAGCCTCCAAGCTATTTTGTTCCTTTACTTTTATCATTCTAAGAGAAGATTCCATTTTTAATTATCTAGAATCAAAACTGTTTTATTCTTTGTTTGATTAATTCACCGCTAGGTGGCGCTGGCAGCTAATCATCCTTTGCACCAGACCAAGAATCGGCAATTCTTCCACTTTTGGGCTATGATTTGTTTTTGCTGGCCGCATATCCTACCCTATTAATTCTCTTCCTCTCAACATCCTTATCTGAACAATGAGAAATCGAAAAATTAAATAAACTCGAGTGTTTCCTTGAGTATTTTCATTTTTCTCAAGTCTACTTCCAGTTAAAATCGATCGAAAATGGGCATTACCAGGAAATTATTTTCTGTAACCTGGGAAAACATTAGGTTCCTATCATTGTTGCTGGATACATCTTGGATATCACAAAATTTTTAGCGGGATGCCGACCCTTGAACTTGACATTCCTAGGGAGCTCAGAGTTAATTTCATCAATCTCTGGTCAAGGTCCAACGCAGGCAATTTTTTGTGGCGTTTTATGGGCTAGGTATTAGTAAAGTAATTGCTGTCTTCACGTAACTTCTGATTCTCAAAAAATTGCATTTTTTTTAAAAAACCGAAATTAAATCGGAATGATTGAATCGATCGAAATTAAAATATGCTTGCCCAAAATGAGCGAATTTCAGCTTTGCCAATGTCCTATCTGTGCAATTTTTGTCACGTTCATGTTCCCGTATCTGGTGATGGATCATTGCTGTCTGTGATATTCTAGGATTGAAGGAATCACAAATTTGACTATAAAACGTGATTTTTGTCTAAGGCCATCCGATATTTTGTTTTATGCACGAAGTGATGGGTTTGAAAATAAATTGTTCCTGTGTTAAGGATTTCGTTGTGCTCTATTTTTATTTCCATATATAACTAAACAATTGTTTTGATTTCGGTTTCTGTATGATTAACTGATGAAGTTGAATTTTTTCATTTAGTAAAACGAACGCGAATGGAGGCAAATTTTTGAAAAATATCGAGCCATCGAAAAACCCTGTTTGGCATCTCTAGGTAATTTTTCCAATTCGATTTTTCGCAGTTTTTCCATCGTACAAATTTATTGAACGTAATGCCAGGCAGAATCGAGTTGAATTCAATTATACCTTCAGCAAGCAATTGTGTGCGTTTTAAAGCGTTTCAGTAGCTATTTCATGTTTATTTTATACATATTTCAAGCGAGCATTCGAGCATTTATCTAAAGGTTATTTCAAGCAACATTTGTGCTTATTTTGAACTGATTTTATTTCGAATTTTATTTTTCGTGGTCCGTATTCGAAAATATTCCAAATTAACATTCAAATAATTTTCCATCGCATTTCGAAAACCGTTCGACCTAAATTTCTTGCCAATTTCTTGGAACCGTTCGAATAAATTTCAAGCCAGCTTTTTCAAAAAACTTTTCACAATTCCAGTGCTAGTGTATTTTCCAATTTTTATTCCACCATCATGCATTAAAAAAAAATCCGGCCTGTTTACCATTTATGTATGACCTGTTTTACCCGAAATGCGGCCGCCGAAAGACGTGCAAGGCCATGCAATAGCTCACGATGAGTGGGCTCATCCGCCCCACTATCACTTCCTTTTGTGACAGACCCCTTATTAAACCTTATTTGGCCCCACTGCCCACAAATATTCCGCCTTATTTGGCATAACGAGCTTCGTCGCCAAGAAGCGGTTTCATTGTATTTTCCAAGCATCTAGAACCGCTAGCGTTGTGGAAAGAAAAATAACGTGAAAACTGGATTAAACAAATAAAGGAGTCAACCGATTGATAATTCAATCGTGGTTTTTATTCTTTGGTCAATTATTATATTGAATTGTTTTCTTTATTCTATGTTGAGTAACCGTGTCGTTTTATTTGTTTCTAATTTATTTCTCCTTATTCTCGTCGTATTATGGGTTGAAAGGAAAGGTATTCGTTTCAATATAATTATTGTCGAATTTTACTGTCGACGGATTTATTTAAAATCGTCCACTTGATTGTGACTCGGAATGACGACAATTTTCTTCTGTAAATCTGGTGAACTAACAATAAAAAATTGATGGTTTTCACCAGAAAAAATTCAACGCACGTGAAGTTCGACAATTTAGGTTGCTCCAAAAAATATCCTGCCTACTGGTGCGGTTTCTTTGAATTTCTAATAGTTTTTTAAATTTTTTAGAGAGAGCGATCCTCCCCGTTCAACCCATAAATATTTACACGTTTTCCAGCTGTTTATTTCCTACTCGACTAGTTTAAATTCCTATAAAATAGTGACTAGAATCGACTAATCGTAAATCTAATTACTGTAGTACGTAGACATACGAATAGACCTAGTTGTCTTCTTAGTCGACTCTCTTCTAGTTCATAGTCTTGATAGTCGTGCTCTCCGATAAATTTCGGATTCTTAATGTTTCTCTTTCGAACAGCAACTCATACGATGCAGCTCTTCTGTCGCGTTTTGGGTTTGGTGTATGGACTTGTCTTCAGTGCTCGTTTCCTCGATTAACATCGAACTCTGTGTGTGATCTTAGTGTTCGTATTCGTACTAATGAAACGTGTAGCCCCTTCTTCCGGCAAAATGTGGATAACTACTAGAGGTTAGTGGAGCATGGTCCTTAACGTTGTGTGCCCACTTTTCCAGTTCATTTCCGTCTGTCGCCAGAACGAAGTTATGCTCAGGGTGACCTTCACAGCTGGATTTTCTAGTACATAGTGTGCTAGGGTAGTATTTTTATGGGATACATTCTATCGCACATTTCCGACAAAAAGCGCGTTTTTCAGACGTTTTATCCTACTTTTTGACCGTTGAAGTTTTCCTTTTTTCAAAATTCACTCAACAATGAAAGCTAAAAATCTCAGTGCGAGACTACAAAATAATAAGAATAAAAAATAAATAAATACCATATAAATAGATTGATAGGAGATATTTGTCGAGGAGAAACATTTAGTTATTTTTCGTAAACGGTTTTTTTACCATAATTTTTTTGTTCTAAAACAACCGCCAACTCATTGCTATTTATTTTTTCGTCCGACGAAGACTAATTAATTTTTCTTAGCTAATTTTAGGATCAAATAAATTGTTCCTGAGCTAACTCGTTGTGGCGACTCGTTTCATATTAAATGTTATAGCTTGTATGTGACCAATCAAATGAAGGCATGGGGTAAATGATAATTTGTGTAAGTAACTTTTTTATAGATATTTCTTCTTATGGAAGGCTATCTTCTATGTATCAAGTGTTTCAATGTGTTCTTCAGAACTTCACCACAAATTCCATTGTTTGTTGAACATTTGCATCCCCGATATCATAGGTCGTTGAACTCTTAAAAAAATCACCATAGATATTTTTGATAGGATTGAGATATTTCAATAGGGATATTCGATTGTACTTAATTCTTATCCTAAATCAATATTGTCAATCATAGAGACGATTGGGATTATAGTTAAAACTTTCTGCGAGTCGTATCGTATTTTTATCAATTCTTTTTTGCAGGGTGAACCTTTCATAATAGGAACAAACAAAAATAATTGGGCGATTGTCGGTTTTTACGTTCTAAGATGTTCCAAGGTCGAACCTTGACAATTTTGACGTGATAATTATTCATGGTCAATTATAAAATTGATTTCTACGTTCGCAGTCCACCAAAAGTCAAAATGAGTCAATTTTAAATTCCAAACTCAAAATAAAAAATACCCCATTGGGAAAATAACCCAAACTGCTCAAATTTGACGTCTAGAAGACTCACTTCGTAAATAAGGACAATAATATTCTCCTTCAAAAATCCCCTAAAGGAGACCTCACTTGTACAAGATGCACAAGGTCGAGTCATGTTCAATTAAAAAACTTGAAAAGTGCCCAAGGTCAAGTAAAGGTGAATATTTGTCCTTGAAAATCGGCCAAGGTCGTTCAAATATCGCCTATGATTATTGTCAGTTCTGTCCTTTGAATACCATTCAAGGTTAGTCCAATGTTCACCGTTAAACACGATCCAACCACAATTTATGTTCAGAAAAGTACAAAGTTCATTTATTGGGCTTATAAGTTCAGTTAAATTTTTCTGCTACTGATTTTATTTTTACTATTAACGGCGCACTCCAAAAAAATTTAAATCTAAAAAAGGAGCTCTTTAAAATGTTGGTCTGATATCATTTGTTAGTTTTGTAACGTAAAATCGACCAATGGTCTACTGATCGACAATATTTTCCCTTTGTATACCCTATTTCTTCATGATTGGTCACTCAATAAGCTATTGACTCGATGAAATCCTTCCCTCTCCCTTGGTTATTCTCATTATTTTTCTTTTCGTTCCATTCACCCCCTCGTTTCCTTTTCTTTGGCGCCGCAGCTGATCTTGAGACGGCGGACAATCCGACGTTTCATCCTGAAGAGAAGAAATTCCTCAAGTCACTCCCATGGACGTATGCGGAGGCAGTGAAAAGGCCGAGAAACCGAAATCGACAGAGGCGTCGACGTTCTTCGGACCAAACGCAAACGAAAAATATCTATATCACAGCCGAACCAGAAATAGTCCTGACATCGGACTCTAAAGACATCGAGAGCTCGAAGGACGTCGATGACGAAGAATCGTCCAAGGTTCGTTGTGAAGAAGTTCAAGACAACGTTTCTGATAAAATCAAAGCCGCCGAAGAGAAGGTGGATAAAAATTCCGACGGTTGTGCTTTTGCAGAGATCACTTTGATCGAGACAGCAGAAGCCGAGAAAACAGGTAACATCTTGAGATAACATGTAACATCTGGAGACATTTTACTTTTGAGCGCTGGACGGTTGCTACACCTGCTGTTGATCCGAGTAGGTTATTCTGAGGTTACTCCCCCCCTCCAGTTGATAGCGTAGGATGGTAATCATGGGAATGAGCAAACGAACCGTCCTCTTAACGACGTTCAAGGGATAGGGGGAGTATGATAGGGTTCACTGTTACCCGTGAAAAAATTTACATCCCAAAAACAATCCATATTAACCAGTATTTCTCTTTTTTAACGAAGCTGTATTTATTCGATTTTATGGCTTAATTAAACTGAATTAATTCGCCCCATCGTAAGCACACCATGTAAGTAATGACGTCCGAATAAATGGATTCGTACGCAGTTCATTAGGATCATCTTCTTTCAAAAACGAAGCTCTCCCTTTGGTCGTCATATTGCAGTTGCGGTTTTTCAAACTCGGTGCAGCGTGATTTATTTCCAGCCCTTCCCACGTCCACGTGCACGGTTGACCGGTGTGGGAAGTAATGACTAACTTAGTGTGAACCAAAATGAAAAATGACTCAGTGCTCGCGCCCTCGACTACTCAGGTGGCGCACCTGCCGTGCACCCTAAACTTGATACATTTTCTGATGGATCGTCTGACTTTCACACGTTCACCTCGTTAGGCTACTTCGAGATAATAGTTTTCATCCTTCAATGCCGTTACTAGCATTTTGTACTATTAGAAAGCATATTAGGAGATATTATTGGAAAATCTTCGTTTCAATTCGACAAGCGAAGAACCCGATATTTTAGATCGATATTTCAAATTTTGTTTTAATATCATATTATTGTTTTTTTTTTTTTTTTTTTTTTTTTTTTTTTTTAATATAAATTATTAGATTACTTAAACCTTATTTGTGTGACTTTGAGGAGTCAGCTAAAAATATTGAATAATATACTAATCCGACTGATTAAAATCAGTAATCCATTAAAATTAGTTTTGGCGTTTGGCATATCTACTGAAAGCGTAACCAATGAATGATTCAGGAACTAAGTTTTTTTTAAATAAAAGTCATTCAACTTAATAATCCTTCTAATACGAAAATAATGAAATACATTACCTACCTACTTCTTTTTAATATGCTTCAAGAAGTTATTTAGAGGTCACAGGAGTTTTTTGCTGTATTTTTGTCATCAGAGAAACTGGCAAATGAGAAAAGAGATAACAAATAAAGATAATATAAAGATAGAATAAAATGACAAAATAAAATAAGAGTAATAATATAATAATAATAATAATTTAAAAGGAATAAAATAGCAGAACGTAGTGTTTCAAGCTCCAAACCATCTATGTAATACCGTTTCTCCATTGATATGATATTGTTTTCGATATTTGGAAACTATAATTCTTACCAATAATAATATCGATATTTTCTTTCAATATCTCATCCCTACAAAAAACGCTCTCTACAGTCGGAAAACTCGGTTTCGCTTCTCGGAGGTAGGGCCGGATCGATACGAACATCCGGGAGCAAATGTGGGTGTTCTAGTGATAAAAGGTGCATTTTAGATGCTCCGTTTTCCCTTGTGAAAGTGCAAGGTTTGAAAAGCTTCGAAACATCAGTTGAACTCAAATGAAAGACCTTAGTCCTTTGTGATAATTATTCCGAACGTTCCCACTGAAAAACGGATTTAACCATATATTAGGGAAAACTCCGTAGCAACTATTGTAATTTTAATCGTTTTTATTTTTCTTAATATTCAAATCAAAAGCTAAATTTTTCGCCTTACGCTGCAACTAAAGGGAGTGTTTGACGAGCATTCTAACGAATTTAGAACGATTTTTATAGCTTCAATTACTCCCAAGTTATACCCTCATGCCAAATTTCTGAAAAAACTCCCAAATTCAACAAAAAAAAAAAAAAATAAAAATAAAAAAATAGTGCGATAACTCGAGAACCAATAAAGCTATCTAGCCCGCGATGGTCTCATTCGATTCAGCGTCCAAAAATAGAAATACCATTTACACCTTTTTCTGAAAAACGTTGAAAAATACGAATTTTCTCTCCCTCGAACCCCCAAAAACTACCCTTAAAATTAAGGTAGCGAATTGGGTAAAGAATTGAATCATTGTCAGGCCAAGATTGATTTTTAGTGACAATTTCAAAAATTTAGCTCTTATAGTTTCGTTAGAAATGAGTTGAAGGCGGACGGCCAGATTTTTTTAATCGCATATTCGGATTCGGCACGCCTTGAAGCGTAAAAAATCTAATTTTGAGGTGTGGTTAAAAAAATGTTTTTTCTTGGGCGATCACAAACTCTCAAAATTCCACCCAAACCCAAAATCTGACAAAAATGTGGTTTTTCTTTTTTGCCAAAACCGAGCTAAACGAATCGTCTCGCAATTTGGCAAATTTCTATCGGCCGTTCGATTAACTCGATACTCTAATGGTATTACTGGAACCGGATTAGGGCTTAGCGAAATTGAGACACTATCCGTAATAAATGCGTCCGAGGAGACGGAAAACAACGGTCTGGAACGAAGAGGGGAATGAGTGATGGACCACTGGCGGCTTAAGGACGCAAGGGCGAGTATTGCCGTTGTCGTGGTAACAATCCAGCGACTGTAGTACTACGAAGGGAGCCGGGAGGTCGCGACCGGCAAAATACTTCGTCCCTTTCATTCGCCCTCCTTTGCTCCCTGTTCTCTTTCCATTCAACCCTACATGTCGATACTTGTTGGTCGGTGGAAGACAGGGCGCGGCCACACTTGCGAAATTCGCGTTATGTTTACGCAAAGTGCCCCAATAACTCCCCCACTAACAAATTTACCGCTGAATTATTCCTGACGTACGCGATTCTTAATTTTTTTGGTTGAATTAAAAAACCCGCGGTGCGTATAGGTTTCCCCGTACTTCCATATTGTGTCGGCAAAATTATAGAAGGAAGAAGCTCATGCAAAAATCCTCGTGACAAACATTTTAATTTTTAAAACTTTGACCGTTGAAATATATTGATTTTTGGTTTATTATTAAAAAAAGAAAAAAACAGTATGTAATCGCCCAAGAAAAACGCTGCAAATGATTGTACTGTGGTTTATTATTCCTTCGGTTCAATAATTATTTAATAAGATTATCCATTTGTGATAGTAATTATTCCGAACATTTGCGAACGTTCCCACCGAAAAACAGATGGGTAAGAATAGGGGAAAACTCCGTAATAACTGTTGTAATTCTAATCATTTTTATTTTTCTTAATTTCCAAATTTCTGAAATTTCGCCTTACGGTATAGTAAGAGAGTGTTCGTCGAGCATTCCAACGACTATAGAACGATTTTTATAGCTCCAAGAGCTCTCGAGTTATACCCATGCCAAATTTCTGGAAAAAAGCTCCCAAATTCAACGCAAAAGCTGTGATAACTCGAGAGCCAATAAATCTATCGACCCCGCGGTTGTCTTATTCGATTCAGCGTCCGAAAATCCATAGAAATTGATACCAAATGCACCTTTTTTTGAAAAACGTTGGATAATGTGATTTTTCTCTCCCTCAGAACCTCCAAAAATACCGTTAAAATCGAGCTAGCGATTTGGTTCAAGAATTGGGCCGTTGTGAGACCGAGATTGATTTTTGGCGAAAATTTCAAGAATATAGCTATTATAGTTGTGATGGAAGGACTTTTTTTTATTGGATATTCGGAGTCAACATGCCTTGAAACGTAAAACATCAAATTTTGAGTGGGTTAAAATTTTTATTCTTGTGCGATTACAATGGTTTATTATTGAATAATAACCCAAAAAATTTTCTAACTCTCCCCTCAATCCGTGAAGAATCCGATAACCAATAAAAAAAAAATTCTGTCCGTCCGCCAACAACGCTTTTCTGACGAAACTATTTTATCTAAATACTTGAAATTTCCACTAAAAATCAATCTAAGCCTGACAATGGCTCAATTCTTTAACCGATTCGCTACCTCAATTTTACTGGTATTTTTGGGGGTTTGAGGGGGAGAAAATTGATATTTTCTAATAAACATAAAGAAGATTGAGATTTCAACGAGCCAATTTATTTTTTAAAGAGCCGAAAGTTGTACTTAAAATTGAAAAAAAAAAGTTTATAGGTAAAATAATGAAACAAAACCAATAAAACTCATAACGGTGTCTAATCAAAACGATAAAAATCAAACGTCATCCGTTCCACAAAAACCATTATATGAATCGTTAATTAGATGGTTTGTATGGGTAAAATGAAAGTAGGAAGACGCT
This sequence comes from Tupiocoris notatus, assembly GCA_037159825.1. Classification (NCBI taxonomy): domain Eukaryota; kingdom Metazoa; phylum Arthropoda; class Insecta; order Hemiptera; family Miridae; genus Tupiocoris; species Tupiocoris notatus. The sequence continues at coordinate 23,301 of JASJUZ010000706.1, read as the reverse complement.
GCTAATTGATTATTCAGTTGTTTATTATTCTTCCGCTTCAATTGCGATTTATGTAATAGTAATATCCCCCAACAAGAGCTTGGTAACTGAAACCCCCCAGCAACATCGTAATTTTAAACTTTTTAAAATCATTTAATTAAACGATTAATTATTTGCCCAACGATAGAGCTTAAGAGAGAGTTTTATGAGCTTTCCATCAAGTATAGAACGATTTTTATAGCTCCAAAAATACTCGAGGTATTCCATCATGGCAAAGTTTTAAAAATCTTGAAAAATTCACACTAAAGCTGCAATAACTCGGGAACTATTTAAGCTATCGACTCCGTTGTGGCCTCGTCGATTAAAAAAAAAATCCATAAAAATCATTAAAAAATATAATAAAAAATTTTAACTTATAAAATCTATATTAAGCAGACGTATGTTTGATTTTGTAATAATTTATCTATTATTATTATTTGTAAAAATCTATTTTACAATCTATTTGTAATTTCTAATATCTATTCTAATTTGTATTCGTCTATTATTAGATAATAGATTAGACTATTAGATAATATTCTATTATCTAATTTGTAATATCTATTATTATTTGTAAAAATCAATTTAACAAATCTATTTGTAAAAATTTATCTATTATAGTTTCGTGAGAAAAGTGTTGGCGGCTTACGTTGGACGGACAAACTTTTTTATTGGATAATCGGATTTTACATGCCTTGAACCGTAAAATATCACATTTTAAGGGGGTTAGAACTCGGCGATTACAAAGTCATTAAGTCTTCCAAAAGACATCCGACTTTGAGAGCTTTAACTTTACAATATTTTTTATTATGACGTATACCAAAAGATAAGTAATTTCCACCAAGTAACATACGTATACATTTTTCTAATTCAAACATTATTTTCATGAACGTAGTGCAAAAGAAACATATAATGAAGCATATATTATTGAAATACACATAATCAACCATCATTATGCTGAATTTGAGCAAAATCGATTTTTTTTTTTAAATTTCGCAAAAAATCCTGCGATTTTTTTTTAACCGATTATTTAACGAATTTTTCCTCGTCTTATCCGAGAGCATTGATTTGTTCGACTTCATACCGCACTTGTCTTGCTGTGTATCAACTTCGCGTTTTGGAGAGTCTCGTCGTTTTTTCAATCGAATTTCCCGAGCCATTTGAGGTGTTTTCGTCGCATAGTTTCATCTATTGACTCCTGTTACTCGTTCAATGCCATTCAAGTTTCACCAAGTCGTGTTTACGTTGATTCATCCGGTAGAAGCTCGGCTTTCCGAGAAAATTCCATTTCCATCGTTTTCGGATCTCGAGCAGGGAAAATACGATAAGCAAAATCAACATCTTACGAGCGTACGAAAATAGACTCGACGTCGACGGGCAGCGTGCGCGCTCTGTAGAAGAAGCAGGCAATTTTCGAACAGCAGACAGGGCGGACAACTCGGATTCTGTAGTGGGGATAGACCATCTGCAGCTTGCGGCACCCGAGAACCTTCCTTCTCTTTCAATCCACCGTCAGTTGTTAGGAAACTTCCTGGCGGGCTTCTAAGCTATATCGCCGCATGGTTATTTTTCGGCGTGGTTCGCTTGTGATCCGTATTTTCGGTTGATATCAAGCGGTGGAAATTGTGCGCGACGCCGAATAGTGCTGAAAATCGTTCCGAGAGTCGAGTTTTGAAATTCCCCCGCGTCCCTCTCTCGGACAATAGAATCGGGTGAGTATATCAGGAGTTGTGTTACATAGAATACGAGCTGAACTCAAGGAAGAGCCAAATGTGATGTAAGCGTGTGCAATTTTTTATTGAGGAATGAGCTATAAACTTTTGAGAGGTGAATAGTCGAAACCGGCGTGTAGTTTCATCGAGGGGCTATATTTTTCCGCTTACGAGGTTATTTATCTGGCAATATTCTTCTGCGAACGAAAAACGTCAAAATCGGAATCTCCGCTTTCAGTTCAGGTAGATCACGTAGAGGAAATTAGGTAGGGGAACAACGGGCGGACCTGAATTTCTATACCCGCCATAATGTTCTCGACTCGGACGCTTTACTAGTACTATCTACTGCGAGAGCACTGAGATGTAGCAGACGAGGCAATATTCAGATGACTAATGACTTCTAGGAAATGAATATCTGGCATTTTTGTTTTTGGTCAAGGTCACTCGGCAACTTCAAGTAGGTAATTTTGTTTGGAAAAAATACTAAGAAGCGCTCAAAGAAGAAGAGCTGACTAGCAAGCAATAAATGGCTAAGAACCAGAAAAGCTTGCTCGAACTAGGAAAATAAATAATTCCAAGAATAGCGATAATATTATGTTAAATTGAGAATAGTTTAGAGGGCACGAAGAATATGAGAGCTATGGTAAAAATACAACGAAATAATACCAGTACCTAATATTTGGAATGCTTGATAAATACCTAGAAGTTGCCGTGGCAAGTTAATTATGAGTGACGGGATTAAAATCGTTCCTTGTATTTTTCTGCTTTAAATTTAACATTAACTTCTACTTTAGGGAAAGGATTGTGATTAATCGTTTCAGTACTGTCCTCAGAATTTTTTCACGTGCAATAGAGGAGCTAATTACCCCTACCTAGTTGTTATCGATTGGAAATATAGATTATTTCACGTGTTTATACCCTTTTAAGAAATCATTACCTGAACATGTTTCAGTAAGGGTAATATGGCACCACTTTTATTAACCTTGCTAAGACTAGAATGGTAAAGCGCTGCAATTAAGAAGACCATCAATTTGTTACAGTAACCATCTCGAACATTTGTGAACGTTTCCACTTAACAACAGACTATAAGGGGAAGAGAAAACTCTGGCAATTTTTCTTTTTCTTTTTTTATCTTTAATAAAAGTTGATAAATTAAAATCAATTAAAATACGAAGAATTCAGCTATTACAGTTTCGTTAGAAAATTGTTGACTGCGGACAGGCAGAATTTTCTTTATTGGGTATTTGTATTACGCATACCTTGAAACGTAATCCATTACATTTACAGGGGAGGTAGAAATATTTTTTCTTGAGCGATTACAATGGTTTATTTTTGAACAACCAGAATGCCACGTTACCTATCTCTTAGGGATGCAGAACATCCTCCTGAATTTCAAGTGGAGAAGCTGATATTCGCTCTTCGATTTCATCTTATCGCTAATCGAAGTCGTTTGGCATTCCTTGACTGTACAGAATACATTAATAAGACCATTAAAAACCTGAAAAAATTTTTAAAAAACTGCGGCAAGAACTGGGTCTGTTACTATAAGACGCCATGTTGGAAATCATTCTACCTGATACCAAGTTGGACATTATTGATGTTTTACAACCGCTCAAAAATAACCATGCTTAGTGTGGCTTGCAGTTATTATTAACAGTAGTTTAAGAAATGGTAAACTTATCTACTCCAAACTGTTGCTCTACTCAATTCGACCGCATTTCAGAGCCTCTGTCATATATGTTGCTTAGTGCTAATTAAATTGGAAAGATGGTATTTTGTAGATTGAAATATCCCGAATCAAATAGTCATTTTGCGGAGCTATTTTTCCAACCGCTCGTTCACCGCTGCTCAGTCCATGGTCTGCTGGCTCTGATTGCTAACCAGTAGCACCCGGTCGTTAGAAATTCGTTCACCGTTGCTCCACCTTGAGTTGTTATGAGTCCCGGAGAGGAGTAACACTTGGAAACCACCATTGAACTAACTAGCTGCATGCTCACCTTTCAGAGCCTGAACTTTCGAAAATTGCCATTATTCAACAGGTACAGAAATGTTTGAACTGACATTTATCCTCACATTCCTATTTACGTAAAAGTTAGCGGATGGTTGTCTGGATGGTTCTCATTCTCTAAAAGTGAGTCACAGATTAATTAGAAAACAATAAACTGAGAGGGTTAATTTTTGGAGATCAATTCATTATTGAGTCAACTCTGAAATCTGACTCTTCAGTCATTTTGATCTGTGTTTTATTACTCTGATTCTAATATGTCTGCCACGGGCTTATATTGTTGCTGCACCTTATATCATGGCTGTGGCAACATGTCTTAAGTTGGCTCTACTGTGTTCTTCGATTCTAATTTTTGCGGCCAATCGATAGTCAAAACGCCGGAAGACGTCTTCTCAAAAATAGTTTTCGTTTTTGGGTTGTCGCTTCATATCTTCTTGATTTTGAAGTTTGCGGGGGAGAAAAACTGGGCGACTCGTTCTCAGTTTTCTTTATTGCCCGCCGAGCACTTTCGCCCCTTCGGGCATCATCAGGGCTTTGTAGCACCATTGGTAGCTACGGCTAAAAATAGTTTTGAACTGCTTCTTTCCAATGCGACAATAGAATGCCCTGTTTTAGCTGTTCCCTCTTGAAATGATGGTGAAATTCTTTGTCAACCTCCTGAACTTGGTTCAAGATTCTCATTTTCTAATTCATTCAATACAAAAAGTTCGTTGAGGGAAGTCTGTTATCAGTGCTACTGAGCTCATTCCTGAGTCCAAATCATTCTTCGGCTGGATCATTCAGTATTTAATTTGACTTTATAAAAGGAACAAAAGTGGAGACGTTCTCAAATGTTTGGGCTAGTTACTATTACAAGTAACATGCTCTTCTTGAATGATGATCAAAATAAAAATAAATAAACCAATCTAAAATAATAATAAATAAACCAGCGTGCAATTGTTTTTATTATTGCCTTTCTTGCTCATGACCTTGCTTGCCTTTTTTGCTTGAATTTGATCATGGACTCCGCAATGATTTATTTCAGTTTCACTTATCAATAATATCTGACCCATTATGATTAATGAAGCGACATCACGTGGGTTTGGATTTGACTTTCAAAAATTCACCAATGAACTGAACGTTATTGTAGGAATCTGATTGTCGCACTAGTCTGCCTACGTTTCACCTTCGATGGCCCTGCTTCGGAACAACGCAAGGCCACGTTGAAAATTCGAATCCTTCGACCTACACAACCTGGTCCTAATAAAAGGACTCCTTTCAATACGAAGGGTCTGTCTGTCGACAGCTGTAGTTTCTTTATACCACAACGCACGCGCATGTGAGCCAGATGTGCTCCCCTGCGCCGAGTTTTGAATCGCGCAAAATTTCATTGTCGTCTCGTGAAGAGTAACAATCGCAAAGGAAAATACCGCACCTTATCAGAGTGACTGTTGAATTTTTATGTACTCAGTGAGTGTTGGTAATATTATTATTTGGCATGGGGCTTCGCCCCTTACGAGTGCCGTGGGTGTATGGGGGTAGTGCCCTGACAATTTCCGTACAGTTTTCCACTCTGTGTAGTTGGTATAGTAGTTACTATAGTTTAGGTAGGTAGTGGTTTTTCTATATTTGTCTTTAGATATTGGGTTTTTAATTTTTGCAAAGCTTTAGCTATTAACTACCATTTCAAGGTTACCAAGATTTCCAACTTTCACCAGCAATATAGCATCCCATATGATAGAAGGATTTAATTGTTCACATTAGTGAGCTTTAGTGCGTTTATTTTTTATTTTTTTATTACTATTATTTTTTTTTTAGAAAACTTAATCTTTGGAGTTTTGGTTACTCTGTTAAATCGGAAAATCAAAGCTTGCACTCTTTACCTCGCTGACGATCAATACTCTAGAGTTGTTTTGACGGCGGGCAAATTGAATCGGTTTATAACGGAATTTAACGATTTATAAGAAAGCAATGGCTCCTCAATAACATGGGAAACACCATAAAGGTGATGTCTAACCTGACACATGAATAATTCCATCTAATTTTTACAATAACTGTTGTGGAGGTTCACCAATAAATCTCATAATAACTTGAATGATTAATGTTAATAAATAAATCGGAATAGTTCTATTTTTTTAAATATATTTAAACAAGAGATGATTATAAAATAAATTATTAGGGTTTCACACCTTTTAGCTTTTCAACTTTGAAAATTCGTTGAAAATACTCATGAGATGGATTTGCTATATTCCGATACTCATTCTAGCAGGAAATTAGACGACAAATTCGAATTTCAAATTAAAACTGCCAAATGACGACTAGTTGAAACTACATTGTTTTCTGTTTGTTTTTTCCAACTAGTCGATCGTTAAAAATTCCTAATGAAGCCAAGGAACGAACCCTTGCGCTATCTTCGGCTTCGTTAATAATTCTACTCAACTTGGAACCAATTGAGGTCGTAACATAGAAGCAGTTGTTCCCTCAGATTTTGCCCACTGTTGGAAATTGAAAATTTGCATAGGTCACTGCCCACGTGTACGATTCGTTACAGCGCCTTGGCCTGCAAACATCACGTTCATCTCGGCTGGTTACAGTTTTAAATACAAGCGGAAATATTCTCATCGGGCCAACTATGCCGACAATGGGGCCGACCTGGTGCTTTGCCAAAATCGTCCTCCTCCCGATTCGATTTTCAGACGATCGTGCACCGTGAGAAGCTTTCGTCCGTGCCAATACCATTTAAATGGTTGCAGGCGTTCGAAACGCTCGATTTCCCCCACTCTTATATTTTCAGTTTTGTTCAATAATTGAAAACCGTTTATTACTATTATTATTATTTTTTTACTATAACATTTATTCCATAATCGCATCAATTAGTATTATTGACTATTTAAAAAAAAATTAATATTATTTTGATATATAATATTTAATAATATATATTAATAATATTTTTCATAGATTATTATTATTAATTGTTTTACTATAAAATTTATTCTATTCGCTCATCTATGTTGATTTCGTTTAATACTGTCATTTCACGCGCGTAATTTTTGCCTGTGACCTGTGTTACTTAAAAGTGCTGTTCAGTATTTCATAAAAAAATTAATGACCTATATTACACCGATATTCTGATGATACTAAGAGGCTTGAAATGGCGAAAGCTTTTGACTGTAGAGAACCGAAAACGAGTGCTTACTTCTCCCAACCTTCGATTCTAAGTGGAGAATAGACATGAAAAATATCTTCGTTTTAAATTATTTGTTTAATAGTGTAGGTACCTATTTAAGGAAAATTAAATCAATTCTGATACTGATTATTTTCATCGTTTGAACCGATTACAAACTAATAAATATCATTTTTATTTCTTATTAAATTTCCATTTGTAGGGAAAAAATTATGTAACAATTGAATGCCCTTTTTATGTTTTTAGTCATTCCTTCGATTTAAATTATTTAATTCAATGCATCCCTTAATGTATTTGTGGTCTTGGTTTGAACATTTTGTTTTTCTCATTTAAGTAAATTTATGTCGCTTTAATATATTTTTTATAGGTACCTAATTATTACTTTTAATTGGCATGACTACGATGAGTGCAATTTTATTTGTCATAATGACATTCAGTTATTCAATGGGCATTCAATCTACTTATTTATATCAGTATTGAAATTTATTATTCGAAAACTGAAAGAACAGTTCTGAATTATTGTTAATAATTATATAGCGTTTTATATTTTTCAAATACTGATTTTTATTTTGATTGTGATAATTAAGGTCATTCCGGTTAAAAGAAGTAGTCGGACGATTCTCTAATCGTAAGTGTGTAAATATACTTCGGTAAGAGTTGGTTCGTAACTGAAAATATTAACCAACTCCCTTTTCTGTCGTCAGCTATTTCTCTGTTGGACACATCAGTACGAAATCGTTTCTTGGCAAAACGTTTATTGCTCTCTCGCAACGGTTATCTGTTTCTTTCTATAGCCAAGATAACTTCTATCATTCTCTGTTTCTCAGTGTTTCGCTCCTGGTTTTTCGGAGACTATAGTAATTTTCGCGTTCAATGATCATGGTATCTCGAAATCCGTGCAGCGATATAGTGCAATTCGTGCTTCTCAAATGCCGACGTTCGAAATCAAAGCGTAGGTAATTGAAAGTTTTTTCAGTGGAGGAAAAGTACCCTTTTTTCGCTTTTATCTCGGAAACGGTGAGCTTGAGGAAGAATTTTTATATTATGAAAATGGAAGCTAATTGAATTCGCTATAACATTGTCCCCTTGCAAGTTTTTCGAATTCTCTGCGGTTTCAGAGATTTACTTGAAAATGAGCGAATTTTTTGTTTCACGAAAAAATGTTTTCCGAAGTGATCGCCTATTTCTCAAAAACCGTTGTCAATTCGATAAATATGGGCTAGAACAAATAGAAAATTTAATTCCGTTTCTCTTTCATTTGCAATTTTTTTTCTGAGTGGATTTTTTGTCGAGATTTATATGGTGAAATGTAACACCAACACTCCTCCAAGAAACACTACTATAATATACTAAACGAAAATGAAATAATAATAAAAATATCCTTACTCGACGCGTCTTTTGCGAGCACTCTTGAACCTTATTTCGAAATCGGTCTCGAATTTCGTCTACTTTTCAAACGCCAAGGATACGCAGTACGAGTACTCTAATTATGTTGAGCTTTGTGAAAAGCCACGAGTTCCCTCGACGGTTATAAAGTATCCAGTTTTATATTGATTTAATTATTTACCAACTAATTTACATTGAATAGCTATAACGGATTAAGTGGTCTGTAGTTTAGGTATTTAATTGTAATAATATATAATTATATAATCATCATAATTATAACGTCATAATGTAAATTTCCCCCTAAAATTCCATTTGTACTTCGCTAAATGTTTTCATCATCTTCCTATGCGATTTCCTTATTTCCCAAATTTTTACTGACAATTGTCATTATTTTGCAGAAGAGCCGAGCAATGACGTAGCGGACGTGGAAGTAGACAGCGCCGAGGACTCGGAGGGAGAGTGGAACTATATACCAGGCAAAGATTCGAGAAAGAACGACAAAAAAGCGCAGGTAAATTTGTTGATAGACTTTGTGGCTTTATACTTTGAGCTCATACTGCCCCAACGGTGCCTAAATGGGCTGAGCGAGAGTGCTTGTTGAGGGGAGTATAGGAAAATTAGTCGCCATATTCGCCTCTACCACCGCTCAATAGATTCGTACTAGGAATTATTATTCTAATTATAATGGATCGGAGCTCTCCTTGGGGATACCAGTCCAGCGCCTCTTTTTCTATGGCATCACTCTCCTGGAAGTGTTTCCAGTCCACTATCATTTTCGGCGCAGGATTTCAGAGGCAATTGCTTCCTGTCCTCTGCCAGAGGTCTTCATTTCTTATCGTCTCAGACCACCAAATGCTCATAATGCGCCTGAGACACCTGTTCACATAGACCTGCAACCGGCTGGTGATATCCTTGGTGCCTTTCCAGGTTTCACCTCCGTACAGCAAGAGGGATTTGACATTTGTGTTGAATAGTCGTAGCTCGGTTCTCCTGGAAATGTTTCCGCTTCTCCAGACCGGATACAAACCTTGGCCTTTCTGATCCTAAGTCCGACACCTGCCGCGCTGCCACCATCTCCCTCAATGACGCTGCCAAGGTAGACAAATGCAACTTCATCCTCCTCCTCCTCCTCACCGTATAGCCTCAGCGCATCATCAACACCTCGCTTTACTCTCATTTCCTTCGTCTTCTTTGTGTTGATTTTCTGACCCACTTCCTTAGCAGTGCTGTAAAGGTTTGATATCTTTGCTAGGAGGTCGCTGAGGCGGCGCCAGTAGGCAGAGGTCGTCTGCAAAGTCAAGGTCCTCCAGCTGGTCCCGCAGCGACCACTAGACTCCCTGCTTCCGTCCCGCTGTCACCCCTCTTATCACCATCAAGGACAATGATAGAGAGCTTGGGGGAAGAACACATCCTTGCTTGACAGTTCTGGTCTCGATGGGAATCGAAGAAGGTGTTATTCTTATCTGACCAGGGCTTGCACATAAGGCTACTCACTGAGGACACGCCCAGTCCCAGAGAGCGTAAACGAGCAGTATTAGCATTAAAAGGGTTCCAAATTGTTCACAGAACGCCAGATAAAAGTATAGTGCCCTCGCGTGCCCTGAGAAGCGAAAGTGCTCCGAGTAATTCAAGTTTAATGGAAAAAGCCAATGTTTCCAGACTGTATAACTGTACTTTCTGATGAAATCTTGTAATTCAAAGGGCCCGAAATGACAACGCGATTTCACCAAGCCCCAGACATCTTGAAAGTTCTGGGACATTTTTTTTACTTCGATTTAACATAATTTTTTGTTTCATTTTTTTTCCTTTTCGTAGGTTGAAGTATCGGTTTCGGAGAAGCCTGAAACTGTAAACGATATCGACTCCGACGAGAAGAAAGACGACCTTGTCGCAGACAAGAAAGACGACCTCGACGACGAGGAAGACGACATGTCCCAGTTGAACCCGGACGCTAAAGAATTCGTGCCCGTGTTCGGCGCTGCTGCAGACCTCGATGACGTTCCGATCGCAGCGTCACCTGTGAAAGGTGCGGAGCGTTCACTTGAAGCAGTCGCCGTTCCCAGGATGAAAGAATTTTTCGATGAAATTTCAACCCGACCAGGCGACCTTGAAAGTGTCGGTGAGTATGCAAAAAATTGTGTCTTTATTATTTTTCAATCTACTCACGTGTTAATATTATATTCCATTCATTTTCAGGCTTCGACTCCAGCATAAACGCCGAAAACAGCGTTAACGGTATCGATGCGACAGCCGACTCGATCAAAGCTCAATTCGATGCTGATTCAGACAAAGAAAATGATCTAGATCAAACAGATGCTTCAGTGCAGTCGCCGTCGTCGAATCCCTTCGCTGATGATATTGTCCAACATGAAATGGTTCAGGACTACTTCAGCGAGCAGTCCAACCTTGGATTCAAACCTTTCGATCCGATGCAAACTTCGATGGTCGTCCTGGACTCGCCTACCGAAGGTATCACCGAGAAGCCTGACCTTCTGTCGCCGATAGACGACTCGGTTCAAGCTGCTGCCAGTAATGACAACTTGAACAGCTCATCAGGTTTTGAATCTGAGAATTCGAACGAGATCGATCTCGTGTCGAACGACAAGTGCGACCTCGTTGCTGGAATTCCCGATTCGAAAATCGAAGAGGAAATTATCGATGTGCCGACAGAACGTCCGAATTTAGTAGATACTGCCGATACGAACCCGTTCAGTTCTGATAATATTTTCACATCGGAAACGCTAGCGCAGCCGTTGTTCAATTTAGAGCTGTCGTCGTCCGAGCAACTTTCCGACGTCAGACAGAGCGTGGATGATGAGCAGAGATTTTCCAACGATTTTGACTCGGTCGAGAGCCAAGAACACGGTTTCACCAAAGAGGACGTTGAAGCAGAAATAGTCGAACGTGGAGCGGACCTTATCATCCATAGCGAAGATTTAGTCAACAAAAATGCGGAACCAGGAGTCTACAAGGCGCCTGAATTCGACCAACACGCCAGCATCGAGAAAGGAACAGCCGATGAGTTGGAGAAGGACAATCTCTCTGAGAAGAAGTTCGAAGAAGATTTATTAGGAGTTCCCGATGACCAGAACAAAGAAGACTCGGCTGAGCATAGTTTTGAGGTGATCAACCCCGAGGAAGAGGTTGCGCTGGACAGTCACGCGATGAACGGCAGCGTCCGCATTGACAACGATCTCCCGTTGGACGGTCACGAACAGAAGATCCACAAAGACCTCGTACAAGAGACCGTGGAGATCGATGTCGAACCTCCGAGGAACTTTCAGCCTGATTTTCTGGCAAGGGAGGACTTCCACACAGAAGATGACATCGTTCCGGCCAATTTGCAGATGAACACCGATTTCTTCGGCGATAGTCACGTTGCTGAAGTTCACATAATTCCGCAGCCGATGTCAGAACCATCAAACGTCGTTTCGAACGAGCAGCTTTTATCTTTCGAAGTCGACGCTGAAATCAAGACGGAAGTAACGAAAGAGAATGAAGATTCAATTTGTAAATCACCACTGGACGTACAGTTTTCTCATTTCGAAACAAGATCCGAAGAACTGGCCCTAAAACCGGATGAGGATTTCTTCGCCAAAGACGACTCTCTGCAGGCGGAACCTAAGGAATCTCTACCGGCTACTCCGTCAGCTCCGCTTTCAGAGGATTTGCTTTCCGATGAAGTAGTTTCACCAAAGGAAGAGCCTGTCGTACTCGAAGTGAAAACACCGGCTGAACCTGAACCTGAAGTATTGGCTGACCCAGAAATCGACATCGATTTTAACAAACAGAATGGAGAAATCGTCGAGACGTCTACGCCGCCGTCGACTCCAGCACTTGGCGTCGAAATGGACAAGAAAGATGAGCTGATCGCTGCTGCTGCAGGTAAGGCAATGATTTATGAGCAATAACGGCTTAGCCCTCCTGCCGTGCCTTGCTTGTTGGTGGGGCTGTTTTCCCCAGTTTTTATGTTTTCCTACTTTGAAAATTCATTGCAAATACTTGCAGCGCTGTTCAATATTATTGGAGCTGATGGCTTTAATGGCTCTCGAGCTATCATGCAGAATTCTCGAGATTTAGAGAAATTTGGCAAGATTGTATAACTCGAGACTTTCTACGGCTATATAAAAACGTTCTATACTCATTGGAATACTCGTGATACACTCATAAGCTGCATCGTTAGGCGAATGAATTAACTTTTAACTAGATAATTATTTAAAATAATTAAAATCACTATAAAATCTGTTGTTTGGAAACGTTCACAAATGTTTGGGATAGTTACTAACACAAGTGGATGGTGTTAAATCATAACTGAAGCGAAGGAATATCAAACTATTGTACAATCATTTTGCAGTGTTTTCCTATTGTGCCAACAAACTGGAGAACGTGAGCGGTAGAAACGATTAACTTTTGTTAGCAAAAAAAAATTATAAATTTGAAAATAACTAAATTTAAAAAATGCTAAAATTCAACGAACCTCGGTAAATACGAATTATTGAGAAAAAACTTTTCTTTAATGGATTAAAATGGAAAATGCAACAGAAATTCAAATCCATTCGTTTCGTTGATTACTATTACTCACTTTTACAAAACTATTAAATGACTGTTTCAGGTGTAGCTACAGTTGCAGCGGCCGCCGCAGCAGCAGCTTTGTCCATCGAGACAAAACCAAGCAAACCTGATGCGATTAAGAAACCATCAGCGGCAAAGACTGAGGTGAAATCTCCGGCGAAACCGATTTCGAAAACAGCAGCAAAACCAGCGGCGACCAGCGTTGGGGTTAAAAAACCCACGACCGCTGCTGCTCCCAAGACGACATCGGCTGCAAAGCCTGCTCCGCCCAAGCCAGCAGCTGTCAAGGCTCCTGCAGCAACCAGACCGGCCGCAGCAAAACCTGCAGCTCCTGCTGCCGCCAAACCGACGACCAAGGTGGCTCCTGCAAAACCTACTACTCCAACAACTGCTAAGGCACCTCCATCAGCAGCTGCTAAAGCGGCACCTGCTAAACCGAAAGCTCCCGTACCAGCTGTGCCCATAAAGAAAACCACATCAGCGCCGACAGCGGCAAAGCCTGCATCTTCAATATCGGCTTCTGCTAAGAAAATTGAGCCAGCTAAGCCTGCTCTTCCAAAGACAGCTCCTATTGCTAGGACATCCGCTGCTCCAAAGCCTGCATCCGCTCCTGCGAAGCCGTTATCCTCAACCGCTTCCAAGCCAGCGGCTGCAAGGCCGAGCACCGCAGTCAAATCCACGACTGCGACAAAACCCACTTCATCCACCGCTGCAAAGCCTGCCGTCGGTGCAGCCAAACCTGCTGCCAAGCCGCTCGTAAAACCGACCTCCGCAGCTCCGAAACCGGCCACTACGGCAGCTAAAGCGCCTTTGAAGTCTGCCCCAGCTGCCAAACCTGCAGGCAAGACGACCCCGACGGCTATCAAGAAGCCGGGCTCCGTGCCAGCGAAGCCAGCTTCGGGCAACAAGGGCCCGATCAAGAAGCCGGTCGACGTCAAGATATCGGCGGACAAAGAAGCAGTGGCTGTCACAAAAAGCGACAACCCCGCTGATCTGGTTAACCAGGAGCAAGTCGTATCCACGACGACAAACGGACACGCTTACGCAACTGAGAACGGAGTCGGCCACAGCGAAGATTCCTCCCCCGTCGATGTTCACCCGTTGGCCGCAGTCGAAGCGCAGAACTAATTTTATTTTTCAACAAGAATCATTTTTTAAATTTCCTACGAGTTTACGATATAAAAGAGAGAAAAAAAATTCTCGAATATAATATTATAACAGATGGTTTTTCGCAATATTTTTACACACGAATGCCAAAATGGAAAATCGGTATCTTCCTGCTGACGTATTATTGATTTATTTCAATTTATCACTCGACTGTACTGAGAAACGTTAACAATTCTTGTCAATTGCTGTTAGCCAAAATTGGTTTTCCCATAATCGTTGACTATTTTTCTCATCATTGCCGAGAAGAGAAAAATGTTATTTGTTCGCTTCATTATTATTTTTCATCATTATCATTATTTTATTTTTTTGTATATTTCCACGCATCGTCGATGCAGACTGTCGTTTCTTTCTCTTATCTAATATTTCGCTTAAGTAAGGTATGGGCTGTGTAATTGTGTCCTATCGATGAGCCAATTTTTATTAAACAAGAAAAATACGGATTGAGAGGGGGGGATTGTGCAGATGAAATTGTCTTAACGGGGATCGAGATGATGTACATATTACCAAAATTAATGTAAAATTTAGTGTATAAAAAAAGATGAAACGAAAGATGGTTTAAAGGGGAGGGAACTCCGTTATCTTTCATGTCTTGCAGGACAAAATGAACAACCCCTTTTCGTTTTGAATGATCAAAATTTCTAAAGCGGCTTCTGTTTCTGTTCGCTTGCTTGAATGTCATTGCTAATTGGGAATATTTATTTGCGGCCGAGTACGATTACCCGATCGTCGCAAAAGAGTTAAATTATGACTATTACGTATAGAGTTCCGTTTGTTATTGCTATCATTTTTTATTTTGTAAATAAAAATAAGGAGAAAAAACTATATAACTGCATTAATTAGGTGCTTTCGCTTCTCGCTAACTTACGTGAATATTGGAACTTGCACTCGTATTATTTATGGTGATTATTTCTGCAATATTAAGTAAGCTCATCGTTGTCAGTTTCCCTGGCATAGAAACCGTTCGAATTCTACTCCCATACAATGCTTCAGTAGTGGCAATTTTCCTTTGGTCGTTTTCTTTTTCCGAAGAGAATCGTTCTGCTGTCGTGTTTTTCTTATGATTTCGAAAGTCCAAAGTAAATTTTCCGTTAACTTTTTCCTTTCGCCGACGACGGCCTACGTCATTTGTGGCGTGATGAGAGACATGAGAATTTATGTTATTTTATCCCTAACATCCTGCGGTCGTAGCACAATAATTTTTATACAGTTTATTACTACTTGAAATAAAGAATTACATCGGACGAATTGAGTTTTTATCGCTTGCAATTTCCCAATAGACGACGGGAATAATTGGGCATGTAACAACTGGATAAGTTTAAGACAAATTGAGGTACATTTTTTTTCTGATTAATCTTCCACGCCGCAGTAAAAACGCTGCAAATGATTGTATAGCTGTTTATTATTCCTTGTTTTATTATTATTATTAGCCGTTTCCGGATAACACACAGTACTTCCAAGATATGAGCGTTCAAAGTTTTTTTTATTTTGATTTTTACAGGCCTTAAGAGTCAATATTTTTATACGTTTGAGGTGTTAAAAAGTTCGTTATGGCGAGCAGGCGCGGCTTGATTTTTTGGATCACACACCATACCTCAACGTTATGAGCCTTTTTCACGATTGGCTAGTGCGTATTTTGTATTCAGAATTTTACAGGCCGCAAAACTCAATGTATTTGAACATTAAAGGTCTTAAAATGTTTGGGTCAGTGATCGAATGATGCATGATTTTTATCAAGCAGGTCACATACAGTACTTCCGAGTTATTCGCATATTGGCGATATTTTGATTTTTACAGACTGCAAAAATGAATATATTTGAACGCTGGGGGACTTTAAATGTTCCTATATGACAGCTGAATATCGCTCCATTATTATTATCATTGGCCCGGCTGTTTTAGATCATACGCTTTTTGCAAAACGTTCCTGATGAAGCCCAATGATGCGAAAGCGCTCCACTAACCTTCACGTACAACAGAAAAAACTAATTTTCTACTCAGCCTCAAACTGCTGTTGACATCGTAGAATAATTTGTCAATGTACTTGTATTCGACAATTTGGCTCGGTAATTCATCGCTGATCCCCCAGAGCGCTCTACAATAGTTTCTAATTCCACAGATAATTTCTATGATCCAATGGCCGGCAAAAATACACGAATAACATGAAACGTTTATTACTGATATAGATTGCATTTTCGTCATCTAACAATAACATCAACTTGGCGAACAAAAGTTCAACAGTATTACAGAAAGCAAACAAAGCGATAACAGGTACAACTTTTTTTTTGACTTATTATTATTATAGTGGAAGAATGAAGCAGTAAATAGAGCTATTTATTACTATCGAGCTTTTTCTAACATGCGGTAATTACTAACCTTATTCAGATACTTCCCAAGATAATTCGGCGGACGATTCTCTGTCATCTCCACCGTAGATATTCGGACTTACCGCCAAACTGTCAGCCGATCGTGGGCAGAAAGCGGAAATTCCCTCACATCTGACAAGGAGGAGATCTCTTGAAAATACTTCAAGCAGGCGGCATCTTGAGAAGAATTGAAAAACGGCCGAGTCTCTAATTCGGAAAATGTGCAACTTACAGCTTCGTTCAAACTTCGATTTGCCAAAACGGGCATCAGAGACTGTGCAAACGAAGAGTATTGCTTATTTGTACTCGCACTTTTACCTTCGGCTAGATGGAAGGAAGACGAAGAATTCTTTTGCTTACGGCAAATAACTTGAGAGTGAGCATTCTTTGTTTGAGGAGTCTCCAGTTCAGAATCGCTTAAGGATCCGGAGACGCTTTGTAATCGAGATGCTCCATATTTCCTGCTCCGCTCAAATTCCACAGCTCTAGACCCAAAAGCGAGCTGACGTTTTTCTCTGTCTTTAGCCAGGAAATTCCGATTCTGCGGCTTCTTTGTGCGTTTGTCCAAAAACTTTCTCAACGCGTCGGTGAACATTTTGGCCGCATCAGAACGTTCAGTGTCGATGAACACGCTCACGCCAAATATTTCCGTTTCGTTGGAGCAAGCGAGTGAATTTCCATCTTTTGAACGTGCCGAGCTTTCAATCTCATGCGAGAACATGTCTTGAGAAGAGTTTGGATCGTTCTTGGTGCTATTGTCTTCTATCACACTTGGAGAGTGGAGAGTTTCGGAATGAGCGTCTCTTCCCTCGACTGTTTCGTCCTCCACGGCCATCGATGACGGACTGGCAGCCATATTCAGTTCCGGAGGAGACATCACCCCTGTATCATACGCATTGTCGCAGTCACTTTCAGAAGAAATATCAACCTGACATTCATTGGAGGTTTCGAGGAGTTTTGAGTCTTGCCGAGAATCGGGGAGTCTTGTTTTGAGACTTGAGGACTTCTGGGATGCATTCAATTCGGAAAAACTTGGTTCTTCAAAGCACGACTGGGGAGATTTTGCAAATATCCCCTTCGAATGCATTTTGTCTGAAAATGACTGAAGTCCCTGATCGTTTGACGACCGAGGATTTCTGGCATCAATCTGTTCTATAGCCTGTCTTGTTTTGATAGGTGTTTTTTTAACCATGTCATCACTATGGTTGGTGAATTTGAAAACTTTCGAGCTATCATTACGAAGGTTTATGGTCTTTGAAGGTCTAGCAGGCGAATTCGTTTTGAGAATACGGCTAATTTTTGAACGTTTACTCGCCTCCGCAGCGTTTGAAGATGTCTTCCTTTGAATATCTAGTTTTGGACGCTGATGCCTTCTTGTTTTCAATTCCTTCATTCTCCTCCTGGAAAAGAAATTCCCTCTATAATAAATTCTTGAGAGGTCATAAATTTCAAATTCGCATAAATGGGAACCATTAAAGCTATCGAACCCGCGATGGCCTCATTCGATTCAGCGTCCAAAAATTTATAGATATCGATTCCATATACAAATACAAATTTGGCAAGACATTCTCGAGAGTTTTTGGAGTGCTGTTTGAGAGTTCTGCCTTGTGCACGTGCCAAGCTGTATGGAGACATTTATCCGGCTGGTCGCAAACGTGTTGTGGCTGGTTCGTCAAATAATCCTTAGCGAAGAAAAATCCCCAGAGCACACACGTCTTTAAATGCTTTTGATGCGCTAAATCTGTGGTTTCCAAAATAGAACCTTTTCAAATTCAGTCAGTTTTTTGCCAAGGCTCTGCACTAGGATTAGTTACTATCGGTTGCTCTTTACCTGAGAATGCTCGATATAGTTCCAGTCAATAAAAGCTCAAAAAATAAGCCACCAGGTTTTTCTCCTAAAAAAATTTTCAAATAAAATAGCAAAAAAACATACTTTTCTCTACAACTTGTTGGAAATTGTGGTGGGAATTTGAATGGACACCTGGGAATGATATTTTCAAGGGTTGCGCTAAGGAGAGAATAATACTGCACACTTTGTGGTTTAAAATTGCAGTAAAAAACCGTTGTTGCTTTGTCTCTACCTTAAAATTGTCAAAAAAGCACCGAAGGTGACTACCATAACCATTAGTGAGGTTGACTAGTTAGCAGATCTCTAACCATTAGATTGCACAGCTGCTGATCCAACCATACTTGAGGACTTAACACTAGTATACTAAGCAAGTAGTAAACTAATAATCTGTCCCTAAGCTCTCATAGATGGTGTGGCAAGTGTGACCTTGTTTTCGCCTGCTAGACACTCCTGAAATCACTTACTTACCGGTCGATCTTCCCACAAATATTCGGCACTCGGAGAAAGCTGTAAATTTTCCCTTGGACTTGATCCTCTGGCAGGAAAACGTACGACGATTTGAAATGCCTTTCGACTCTCTTGTAATGTTCTGCTATGCTAGGGGATTTGTTAATGTGTTTGAAGTGGTCGTACCATTGGCCAGGAGTGAATACGTCTCTTTCTAGCGTCATAGCTAGAATAATAATAATATTACACTTTATTAATACTGCTGGCAAGGAAAGCAGCAAAAAGTCTACTTAGTACAAAGCATGCTTACATAATCAGAAGAAAAATAGGAAGCTAGAAATTAATGTTTGATACAAGTAGCCAAGTGGGAATATTTAGCTATGACAAGCGACAAAATGGAACGATGAGCTCTACACTTTCTTAATATGAATTAATAATAATTACTCACCAAAATTAGTGCGGTACGTGACGAAATCTGTCTCTAAACTGGAAGGATCAAGGATTATTACACCATTTCGTACTTGAGAAAACTGGAGCCGTGTCGACTAGGGCATCGTCTCAAAGTCCAATGTCTGTCGATTCCATGGGTTGTATCGATAATGAGTATCGATAGTACGTATCGATAGTTATATCGAACAAGGTTCAGTTTGCCGATTTGGGTGGATGAAGAAGGCACTTCGGTACAATGATGATGTAGTATTGTTTAAAAAATTTGAAAGCTGAATTATATGCTATAGAGTGAACCAGGGGTGTGCATAGATCACACAGTACTTCCATTTGAGTCAGTAAGTGGAATAACCTATTATAAAATCAAGAAAGTGCAACTTTATTACTCTACAACTGTTATTGAAAAACTAGCTACTTAGCAGAAAATAGAAAAACTCACCAATTATGTAAATAATGTGGAGCTGCAGTATGTGAGCCTAACATACCGATTCAAGCCAAATCAAACTATCACCGATATGCAAATAACGCGGAAGTACTGTATGTGACCCACTTGATAAAAATCAGGCTTCATTCAATCGCCGACTCATTTTAAGACCTTGAACGTTCAAATACATTGAGTTTTGCGGCTTGTAAAAATCAAAATACACGATACGCACTAGCCAAATTGTGAAAAAGGCTTATAACAAGGAGGTACGGTGTGATCCAAAAACCAAAAAATGAAGCAGCATCTGCTCGCCATAAAGAACATTTCAAGACCTCAAACGTAGAAAAATATTGACTCTTATAGCCAGTAAAAATCTAAACAGAAAAAACTTTGAACGTTTATATCTCGGAAGTACTGTGTGTAATCCCAAATCCGGAAACGGCTAATCTTGCACATTTACTAGGAAAACATTCCCTTAAAATTTCATTGCGTTTCATTTATTTTTCACGACGATATATGACGATTTATGTCATTTTTTCACCGCAGTCACATGGACAGACAGACGATTTTATAAATTTATCTCCGACAATTTTTTACTTCCATATTTCAACTGTGTACATATGGAAGTGAAAAATGTTAGAAAATATTACTGCCATCTCCGCCTCACACTTCGCAAGGGTTCGAAGTCCGTACGTGTATGGCGGTCCTACTAGTTACCGCGTCTCGCGACAGATAGCGCGCGTCTGCAAACGTCTTGACGACTGTCTGCCCCCACTTCGGCGTACGGAGGTAGGATCGTACTCCGTAATGGCCAGCCTGCGTTCCCAAGGTGTTGGCCGACGGACGGAGGGGTTCGCCTTTGTACAGCGGCCGCCAGGGGACGACAGGGTCACCACTTGCGCTATCTCTTTCCACTCGTATCAGTCGAGTTTGGGGCGGAGCTCGCGCGACTTGTGATCCCGACTGGTCCTGAGAGCACTGATAACTCGATACCGATTGTGTACCCGACGACGAAATTCGGCCGCGTTGGATTTTACTGTGTGCTAGTGCCTGATTTTTTCCGCGCCCGCGTTTCCATCAGCCGACGATTTTTTTCCGCGTTCATCTCAAATCGGACTGTGCATTTGTGAAAGACGTGGTTTTTTCTCGCGTGATAAAATATTTTATTTTCGTCTCGTCCTCATCAAGCCTTCGACGCATCGTTTTTTCTTCAGATGTTAAACGGACCACCCGATGCAGCATCCTTCCGTTGCACATGGTACGTATTATTTTCTTTAATCGATCAACCGAATTTACGTAAAATCCGAACCGATTTATCTCCTTTTATTGCGACATTTTTTCCTCGCTTTTGGAAAAAAAACCCTCGAGCCTACGTGGCGGCCATACGCTGTCTTTTTGGCGAGTTTTACCTCCGTCAAGTCGCGTGAATCATCAATAGGAAGTGACGAGTTGGAACGTGGAAGCACGGCCACTTGTTGATCTTCCGAGTCCGGCTTCCCCAAACAAACAGCAACACCTGTTGCTCCTTTGATAACTTGTCCTTATCAAACCCGCCCGCTTCGATCGCAGTCATTTCACTCGCTCAGCTCTAAACCGGTTATTATTTTTGTAAAAATGCTGCGCGTGAAGAAATTATCGAATTATGAAAATTAACGAAAACGAAAATTAACGAACTTTGTTTCTTGAGTTTCGTTAACGTTCGAGTTTCCGAACAGCTGAAAATAATATAGGGTTCACTTTTGGAACATTTGCGATCGGTTATTCGGTTCCTACCGAGGAGCGAGTCAAATTGGGGGAATATTATGAAATATAATGAATATTAAGGGAAATTATTATGGGAAATGTAATGAAATCGACGTCAAAAGCAGCAAATAATGATCGTTGAGCTTTTTGTAAAAATTCTCCCTCTTTGAGAGACTGCAAATCGCTCCGGATTAGACTTGGAAAATAACGTTGAGTACTAAAATGTCAGAAATTAAACCTTCTACATTTTTGTATCTGAAGGTTTCCCTATTAACTTGCTGGCTCTCATGGTATTTGGAAAAAAACGCTGCAAATGAGTATACAGATTATTCCTTCGCTTCAATAATTATTTAAAAAGACTATCCATTTGATTATTCCGAACATTTGTGAATGTTCCCATTGAAAAACAGATTGGTAGCTGATAGGGGAAAAATCTTTAGCAACTGTTGTCATTTTAATCATTTTTATTTTTCTTAATTTTCAAAATAAAAGCTAAATTTTACGCACTACAGATGAAGAGTGTTTGAGGACGATTCCAACTAAATTTTTATAGCTCCAAGAACTTTCGAGTAATAACCCTGGTGCTAAATTTCTGAAAATCTCATTCGATTCAACGTCCGAAAATCTGTAAAAATTGATACCAAATACGCCTTTTTCTGAAAAACGTTGGAAAATGCCAATTTTATAGTATAGAACCAACTAGTATAGAACGACTTTTATAGCTCCAAAATTCTCTAGTCCCTTAAGCCCAATTTGTAAAAATCTCCCAAATTTTACGCTTAAGCTGCGACAACTCGAGAATAATTAAAGCTATCGACCCCGCGATGGTCTCATTCGATTCTGCGTCCGAAAATCTATAGAAATTGATACCAAACACTGCTCTGTCTGAATAACGTTCTCCCTTATTTTCCCCTTTAGATCCCTCCCCCTGAAATACCCTTAAAATTGAGATAGCCGTATTGTTGAAGAATCGAGCCTTTTCAAACCAGGATTAATTTTTGGTTTGGTGCTATGTGAGACAAGTGTCAAATTTCACCTTGGTTTCGAATTTGGCTTTTGGTATAAACATTCATTATAAGTATAGAATTCTTTTTGCCGAAATTTCTATATTTACATCTCCGAAATTTCTATATTTTTATCTCCGAAATTTCTAATCAGCTAAAGCTGACCACAGGCCGAAGATTATCGAGACCGTACAAATATTTCCTTGCGTTTCCTTGAGCTTGTTGACCACACTTGCACGAAAAACACAATTCGGTCTTGAAATTCGAATATAACATCAGATATGACCCTTGGTTTTCTCGCTAGCAAAAAAAATAAAAAATCCGATTACGATCTTGTGGAGAAACTGAAAGCCAAATGGACAGGAGCGACGACTATTTTCAGCCCTCGCTCGGTCACGTGATGTTACTTTATATCAGAGCGCCATTAACCCATTTGGCAACGGGCGGTGCAACAAACGAAATATAGCTAATTTAATACCGAGCCCTAGGCCAAGGGCTTTCCCGACCGGTAGATTTAAATTGAAAACTGTGACTAATGGAGTATTAAGAGAAATAGAAGAATAACGAAGCAAAAATGTTCATAGTTTTCGGGACAATGGGAAATAGAGCGAGGAAGTTAGAAAAAAGGAAAATTACAGAAGGAGAAAAAAAAGAAAAACATTTAAAAGAACAAATGGACAAGTTAAAAAATTGTATACATAGGTAACGCTTTTAAAAAAACTGTTATGTTTCGATAATAGCAATAAGAAAAAATATGCTTTGAAAAAATGGAACGTGGACAAAAATTGAGGAATTAAATTCAAACCGAAAGAAAGTTAAAGCGGAGTAACTTGAAAAAAAATCATTTATAGATAATTGATCCATGCTTAAAAAAATGTTTTTCCAAATAGGTTTATCCCTAATAGTTTTCCTCTATTTTTATTTATTCATTTTTCATTTCAAGCTATAGGAAATGAAAAATTCTAATTTCTATTTAGCTATTTTCTAGTGAACGATACTGCTGTATT
>JASJUZ010000704.1:0-22517 GCA_037159825.1 Tupiocoris notatus | reverse complement strand
TTTTAAAATGATGACTATGGGGACGCCAAAGGTGCGATTACCGTTCGTAGGTTCGCCAGTGCGATGCCCGAACGGGGATGAGCTGACCGTTGTTTTGGTCTCGATCCCTCCGTGTTCTACACGGAAGCTCGGCGTGTGATGCGGGGAATTCTGGCTCGCCGAGTAGCGGCCAGTTCCTCCGTCTTGTCCTTCGTGATAGGACATATACGAGGGGCCGCGCGGTGGGCCATAATTATCCTCGTACTCAGCATGTTTTAGTGCTGGACTGATTTTGTGGCCCTGAAAAGGGCCGTAAGGCATTTGGGAGTCGAATGTCTGCGATGACGAGGGAGTTGATCCGTCTGTAGAGATCGCGCGCGGTTGAGAGAGTTCTCGAGGAGACCCTGGGCTGACGGGCCAGGGGCCGCGAGGAGAATTGCTTCGATCCCAGCTCATGTTGAGCTGTGAATGCCTTACGACAGGGGCCGCCGGGTTAGCCTCTTGACCGTCAATGAACGACCCCTTTGAGGGGAAGTTCGCCACGAGCGATTCGCCGGGTTGAACGCGCTCGTGGGATCGTACTTGGAACGCCTGGATGTTACACAAGTACTAGCCGTTTGTATAGGGCCTCTTGAACAGCCCTACTCCGGCTATGCACGACACGGGCCGCCAAGTTAGCCTCGATGCGTGCCTGAGTAGGCGAAGGTCCGACGTTGATCTCGCGGGCGAGGAGACGTCCTGGTAGCGGTCGAAGTTCCAGCCTCTTGCTTGGCCGTAGGTTCCGCCCGATCGCAGGTCGTAAGGGGACGAGAGACGTCCGAAGAGACGGCTCTTGTCGCCGTTATTCCTCGAGATGATCTTCTCCTTGGGGCACCTGGGAAGGTCCACTAATTCCCTTTTGCGGGTGACCCAAGTTCTTCTAGGCAGGTAAAGCTGTAGTAGGCAGGGCGCTTGTTAGCCGGTTGTTCTTCTTCCGATGATCCGCTCGCTTGGAGAGCTAGGGCAGGTAGTGAAGATGAGCTGGGAGTGCGCCCGTATATATACGCTCCCGTGCGCTCGTGTGTGTGCGTAGAGAGGGGGTTGGTTTCTCACACTCTCGTACGATGTGGGCGTTTCCCCTTTCGCCCTTTCGCTCGTCTACCTGCCATCTGATGCAATAGGGTGCCTTACCTATTGCGTCAGGAAACGAAAAGCGTTTTGCCGGTGTGATTTCTTATTACACCTTCCAGCAGCTTCTCTATGTATTTGGTGGGCCTTAAAAGGCCCATTAAACCTTCGTGGGTACCCCACAGGGCTCCCCCCGAGAAGGTGCGGGATGGTGGGCGCAATCAGCGCGCGTGCCTGCGCCTCTGCCCTCTCCCGCGGCCCCGGGCTCCGTTGTGAGACGGGGCCCGCGACATTATCCACTCGAGCCGTACACCCGATGCATCGGAGAGAACGATGGTTCCCGGGCGTTGTGACGGCTGAGTGGGGACGCTGGGGCGCTTCCTTCGTCGGCGAGGTGTTGTGTAGCCCTTTCCTCGGGCTTGCCCAGCAGAGTGCGGTGGTCGGGAGCCACTGGCGCGATGGGAAACAGTACTTCCCGACGCTGACCAGTCTGTTTCCGAACTGGCCGGGCGCACGTCTGCCCGCGCTCGTTGGATTTCGACCGGCCCTCCGACGACGGGTAGAATGGGCGCCTGTCTCGCCGCTGGCTGTCGTCGTGGAGGGCTGGCTACTCGAGGCGGTCGGTCCATCGAAATTCGATCGAGCAGTGGTGGGCTTTCCGGTGTGTCGTCTTCCATCGGTTCGACGGGCGGCGGGGTCTTGAACAAGTGTTCCAGCTCGGATAGAGCGTCGTCGTCGCTGGTCATTCTCCCTTGCGAAGGTGGCCGATCGCTCCTCGGTGTGTGGGCGATTCTTCGCCTGAAGGTAGGCTCGGGCCACCGCTCTGTTGCTGGAGTTGAATCTTGTTCCATGTTGGTGGCTGGAGATGGTATGAGTAGCCTCCTTTGCCGGCCGCTTATTTATAGCCAAAGGCGGCCGTTGAGCGCATGCGCCGGTGCGTGAATGATTGATCGATTCATGAGCAATCGATTTGTATTGATTGGTCTGTAATCGATTATTTCCGCGTCGATTTATTTGTATTTGCTTCCCGCGAAGGCGTTTAGTTGCGATTGATTGTGAAAGAGTGTCACTTTCAACAGGCACGGATTCGCGTTTGGTAGCATTTAGCCCGTACCGGGCGGGCTGTTTAGTTACGCGCTTCGCACGTGATGTGCGAGATATTTCTTTATTCACGTGACGCGTAGGCGGATTGTTTTGTTTCGGCCTAGGGGGCGCATGTTGTTGCACGCTCGTGCCCGGCTGTTGCCGAGATGGTGGTTCTGAACTGCTCGTATTGTTGGCCAGAATGGACGCAGGTTTTATCCTTTCCAAAGGATATCGTATTTCGTCTGGTCCTTGCTGAACTGTGATTGAGACGTCATCTCTGTTGACGACCGGGAATGGCCCGAGGTACGGCGGTTGTAGGGACTTTTTCCCTACCACGACTTTGACAAAAACGTGTGAACAAGTTTTGATGTCTGAAGGTAGGAAGAATTTCGCTACCGTGTCGTGGTGTCGCCTGTTGTTCAAGTTTCCTTCTCTCGGCGGAGGTGTGATTATATCCCCGGGTAGTCTCATTTCTGTTTTAAAGACTGTTTGGAACGGGGATATATTGGTTTCACTAGGGATAGCACTGCGGAGACCGATTAGCGCGTCGGGGAGTGCTTCCAACCAATTTTTACCTGAAGCTATAATTGAAGCTTTCAGTGTTCGATGAATTCGCTCAACCTTCCCGTTTGCTTGCGGATGATAAGGTAAGGATCGAGTTTTTCGGCAACCGACTCGTTGTAGGAGATGGCGAAATAATTCGCTTTCGAACTGGGTCCCTTGATCGGATGTAATTTTAGCCGGGGATCCGTACCTGCAAATCCATTCGTTATAAAGAGCCTCCGCGACTTTTTCGGCCGTTATGGATCGTAGGGGGATTGCCTCTGGCCATGATGTGTATCTGTCAATAATAGTGAGGAGATACGTGTATCCTTTTACCGAGGGTAATGGACCTACAAGGTCGATGTGAATATGTTCGAATTTGCCTGCCTCATCGAACTTTTTATACGGGGGTTTTGTATGTCTTGAAACCTTGCTCTGTTGGCAGGCGAGACATGTTTTGGCCCATTGTAGCGAATCTCTTCGCATTCGATCCCAGAAGTAACGCGCGACAAGTTTAGCGGTTGTGCTTCGCGGGCTGGGGTGGCCCAGGTTGTGGACGTTTTGCCATAGAGTACGTCTCATTTGTTCTGGGATGAAGGGTCTTGGGCTGCCCGTTTGTATGTCACATAGTAACTTTGGTCCGTTGTCCGAGAGTTGAATTGGCTTTAATTTTTCCCTTAGTGGATCGGGAATATAGGCTGCCTGTTGTGCTTCGTACAGGTCCATTTCCGAGGAAATGTTCATAGCCGCCAATTCCGGCCTTGAGAGCGCGTCGGCTGCAATGTTCAGTTCGCCTTTGATATATCGTATATCAGACGTTATCTGCGAGATGAACATCAGCCAACGGTGCCTAGTTTTGTCGAGATGGGCCGTTTTTTGTTGTAACGCGTTTGTTATTGGCTTATGGTCTGTCACAATGTGGACCTTTCTGCCGTCAAGGATGTCAAACCAGTACTTTGTTGCGAGAAAGATGGCCAGTATTTCTCGATTGAAGGTCGACATCTTTGATTGCGCGTCAGTCAGTCCTTTCGAATAGAATCCGAGTGGTTGAGCCTGGCCGTTGATAATTTGTTCCAGTGTAGCGCCGACGGCCGTATCGGATGCGTCCGTGGTCACTCTCAATTCGGCGTTTGGATCTGAGTGTGCCAAGGTTGCGCAGTCCGCGAGGGCCTGTTTCGATAGTTCGAACGCTTGTTTTTGCTCATTCGTCCATTCGATAGGAGTTTTATCGTTCTTCTTCGCCTTCCCGAGTAGTTTATTTAACGGGACGAGCAAACGGGCTGCGTTGCGGATAGAACGGCGATAATAGTTCAGCATGCCATTCCAACGGCGCAAACCGGCGATTGTGCGCGGTCTTGGGAAGTCTAGAATGCGTTGTGCTTTTTCTTTGATTGGCTTGATACCGTTTTTGGAGACGGAATAGCCGAGAAAGTTGACTTCCTCTTTTGCTAATTGACATTTGTCAATGTTTAATCGCAGCCCGTACGTGGCGAATCTGTCGAGGACGGTTGACAGATGTTGTTCATGTGTTTTTCGATCTTTTGATGCGATTAACACGTCGTCCAGGTATGCGAAGGTAAACGGCAAGTTGTGAAGCACTGAATCCACGAATCGTTGCCAGGTCTGGGAGCTGTTGGACAGCCCCATGGGCATTCGCTTCCATTCATATAAACCGAATGGCGTGATCATTGCCGTTTTGTGGACGTGCTCCGGGTGCACTGGGATGTGATAGTAGGCCTTTTTGAGGTCAAGGCAGGAGTATATCGATGTCCCGTGTAGCGGAGTTTGGAGGGTGTGGATCGGCGGTACATTGTAACGGTCCGGCTTAATTTTTGCATTGAGCGCTCGATAATCCACTGTGACCCTCAGGTCCGTTGAATTGGGTTTACGGACAAGGTGTAATGGGGACGCATATTCGGAGCTAGAGGGCGCGAGAATCCCTTCTTGTATCAGTTTTGCCACCTCGGCCTTAGCTTTCGCAAGTTTGTCTGGCGGAAGTGGTCGTGCTCTGACATGTACCGGTTTCCCCGTTGTTTCGATGTAATGAAACACACCGGGGTCCTTCCATTTCCCTTTTAGTTTTTGTATGCTCAATTCGTAGTCAGCGATCATTCTATTGATCGGATCGTGACTATTGGTGACTCGAAATATCGTGTAATTATTTCGTTCACAGGTCGAAAGATTTTTTACTTTGACCTTTTGTCCTTGGCATGCGATTTCGCGTTTTTCTGGGAAGATTGAAATTCCGTGGGTGAGGAAAAAATCTATCCCGAGCACGCCGAACGGTAAGTCGGCGATGATTGCGAGGACTGTCATTGGCTTGTTAAACCCGAGGTAGAGTTTAACTTTTTGCATGCCGTACGTGACGATTTCCGATCCGTTCGCAGCTCTTGCCAATGGTTTGGCATCTCTCTTTGCGCCGGGGAAATGTGTCTTCGGTAAGAATGACGCTGCTGCACCTGTGTCTAGGAGAAGCTTGATTTTACTGCGTTTGCAGTGAATCATAAGGCGATCATCTGTTACTGAGGAGGACGGTTTTGTCGCCTTTTTCAAAACCGTCCGTTCTCGTTTCCCGACTTTTTCTCTTTTTCGATTATGTGGCCGCTTCGCGGAGCCTTTCCAAAAGCTTCGGCGAAGTCACACGGTGGGACACATTTTTGGCAATCATATCTATATCGCCGGTGATTTTCACAG
Source organism: Tupiocoris notatus (assembly GCA_037159825.1). Lineage (NCBI taxonomy): Eukaryota > Metazoa > Arthropoda > Insecta > Hemiptera > Miridae > Tupiocoris > Tupiocoris notatus. Next base: position 17,108 of record JASJUZ010000704.1, on the reverse strand, counting down.
ATTGCGAAACGAGTAGTCGACGGTCTGTATTGGTGGTTATTTCTGACCGCTGGGGAAGGCGAGCGGGTTTTTCGTTCCCGTGAGTCGGTCGATCTTCTGACAGGAGGTGACTGCGACTTTCGTCGTCTTTCCCTTTCTGTGGGCGATCGTGATTCTCGACGTACGCGGTCCGATTCTTTTCGACCCGTCTCACCGTTGTTTTCGCGTTGGAGCGCGAATGCTACTCGTGGTTTCGGGGCTGGCTCTCTTTTGATTAAATCAAACATGCGATCAGCGTATTCAAGTTTGTCCTTGAGCGTGACCGCTGTTCCCGTAGCCCACCTTACTTGAGGCAGGAGGCATTTTTCCCAAGTGAGAACGAGAGCCTCCTCCGAGCACAGTCCTTGTCCTTTTCTCGCAAGATTCGCGAAAAGGAGCGAAGGTTTCACATGTTCCTGAGACTCGGCTTCCGTGACTGCCGCCCATCGTTGCGCCGGTGTTTGACCGTACGCGCGTAGAATTGTTTGGATGGCCTCCGAAAATGGATTAGGCGGTCGGTTGATCGCTATTGGCTCGAGCAGCCTCGCGATTTCCTCGGGTACCGATGTCCAAAGCTCTCGGAACATTCGGTCCTCGTCACGGGTTGGAGAGAGATTGAACGCGTGGAAAAGTCGCGTTGCCCATCCGTCAGGGTCGTCCCAGTTAAACGGTGGTATTGTGATTCTCTCGGCCGGTCTGTTCAGTGTCAGGGCGTGAATTAACGATGCTAGTAAGTCATCTCCCGTCGCACTGTTATTTGGCATTCCACCATTTCTTTGAAGGTCGCGATACTGAAGGTCATTTAGTTGACCTGTATTTGCGAAGTAGGGGTCACCAGTTATGGGGACCTGTTCGCGCCTCGGGCGGTAAAGGTCGTCGCCCTGAGCGCGATAATTTTGTTCAATGTCGGGGTCACCAGTTATGGGGACGCCAAAGGTGCGATTACCGTTCGTAGGTTCGCCAGTGCGATGCCCGAACGGGGATGAGCTGACCGTTGTTTTGGTCTCGATCCCTCCGTGTTCTACACGGAAGCTCGGCGTGTGATGCGGGGAATTCTGGCTCGCCGAGTAGCGGCCAGTTCCTCCGTCTTGTCCTTCGTGATAGGACATATACGAGGGGCCGCGCGGTGGGCCATAATTATCCTCGTACTCAGCATGTTTTAGTGCTGGACTGATTTTGTGGCCCTGAAAAGGGCCGTAAGGCATTTGGGAGTCGAATGTCTGCGATGACGAGGGAGTTGATCCGTCTGTAGAGATCGCGCGCGGTTGAGAGAGTTCTCGAGGAGACCCTGGGCTGACGGGCCAGGGGCCGCGAGGAGAATTGCTTCGATCCCAGCTCATGTTGAGCTGTGAATGCCTTACGACAGGGGCCGCCGGGTTAGCCTCTTGACCGTCAGTGAACGACCCCTTTGAGGGGAAGTTCGCCACGAGCGATTCGCCGGGTTGAACGCGCTCGTGGGATCGTACTTGGAACGCCTGGATGTTACACAAGTACTAGCCGTTTGTATAGGGCCTCTTGAACAGCCCTACTCCGGCTATGCACGACACGGGCCGCCAAGTTAGCCTCGATGCGTGCCTGAGTAGGCGAAGGTCCGACGTTGATCTCGCGGGCGAGGAGACGTCCTGGTAGCGGTCGAAGTTCCAGCCTCTTGCTTGGCCGTAGGTTCCGACCGATCGCAGGTCGCAAGGGGACGAGAGACGTCCGAAGAGACGGCTCTTGTCGCCGTTATTCCTCGAGATGATCTTCTCCTTGGGGCACCTGGGAAGGTCCACTAATTCCCTTTTGCGGGTGACCCAAGTTCTTCTAGGCAGGTAAAGCTGTAGTAGGCAGGGCGCTTGTTAGCCGGTTGTTCTTCTTCCGATGATCCGCTCGCTTGGAGAGCTAGGGCAGGTAGTGAAGATGAGCTGGGAGTGCGCCCGTATATATACGCTCCCGTGCGCTCGTGTGTGTGCGTAGAGAGGGGGTTGGTTTCTCACACTCTCGTACGATGTGGGCGTTTCCCCTTTCGCCCTTTCGCTCGTCTACCTGCCATCTGATGCAATAGGGTGCCTTACCTATTGCGTCAGGAAACGAAAAGCGTTTTGCCGGTGTGATTTCTTATTACACCTTCCAGCAGCTTCTCTATGTATTTGGTGGGCCTTAAAAGGCCCATTAAACCTTCGTGGGTACCCCACAATGACCTCGTGAGATAGTGAAAACGACGCGATAGAATGTGAACTACCAAACGAACTATCAGCTTCCTATAATTATTCGGCTGTGAACCGAATTTCGTCGACCGATATTCGTTGCGAATTAGACCCCAGAGTGTAGCACTTTATGGGGTCAATTTATGGTTACCCTATTTCTTATGTCTAGGAGTGTCTTTTTTTAATCTCAGTTCAACAATGATGTTCCTACTCAACCTTCTCGGAAAAGTTCTGTAGTGCCTACAGCCTACCATTCTAGTCCAGTTCGTAACGAGTTCGTTTGGATCATGTCGTGAGGATGACCCCATCCCAAATTACGGCTCTAATTCTTTCTTGGCACCCTGCCAAACTTCCTTGTTTACTAACTCTACTCTGGAGCGTTTTCTAGCCCTGCGAAAACGGAGTCATATCTCGAATAAAGGTGAAATGCGCTGACAAAACATACTCTGCATCAGATTCGTTAGGAAAGTACTGCCGAGAATTGGCATAGGGTTATTATGAATTCCTATTCAATGAATAGCTGAATGTGAAACGTGAAATGATATTATATTTGATTACTCATGGGTTGAATCGACGAAACAGTCGGCATTTTTAGCGCCGAAATTCGTATGCGTCAGTTACGCAATAATTTTTATGACCTTACATTTGAACTTACAGTCATCACCAACTTCATGATCATTTGAAATTTTGCAACAGAACTTTTCCATAATATTGTGAACTACATTTTTTACGAACGTTTTCTGGTCGTTTTTACAATTGTCGATTGTCATGACGGTTAACCGCTAACCAATTTACAAAATGTCGCCATAAATGCAGACAAATAATTTAATTTGAAGAGAGCGTATGACATTATGCTGCTTGGATATCAAATTGAACGAGATTGGTCGGAGACGGGTCATGTCGGTCCTGGGTCGAAAGGCGATAATACCGTTACTCCAAGTGCTGTACGTGAAACGATCTTAATTTGATTCCAAACGACATCATTTCTGATAAAATTCGGTGTATGTTAAAACTTAGGATTTCAGATGCTCTCAAAATTTGATCATGATACAATTTTGCGTTTCAGATTTGGTGTATGGTTGGTAACCATTATGTAACTAATTCCTGAGGAAGAAAGAATGTCCTATGTATCAGTTGATGACATTTGTTCTAGAATTTCATTCTGTAATGTGCGTTTTAATTTAACTTGTGCTTTTTGTTTCGTACGTGTACATTTGTAATCTGTGCCTAATTTTGTTTAATTCGCAGTGATTGAATTTTGAATGGATTCAAGGTGATTTTAGTTTTTTCTTTGATATAATCTATTTGTGAACATTCCCTCTTGTTGGCACTTACCTCTCGAATACAAGCAGCCTCGCCACAGGCCAACAGGTGCACTTCAGAAATAGGAATTCGTGTGCGTATTCGAGTGCAGCCAGTAGAAGCTCTACGAAAACATGCACTCGTATTTTGGTTTATTATTCAACTAGGGGCTGAGCGCCCCTGGCGGCTGCCGCCGCCCAACCCCCTCAGAGGGGGGCTTCGCCCCCCTCACATATCGCGCGCGGTCGGCCCGTCGGAGGGGCTTCGCCTCTCCTCTCGGGCCTTACATATAGTTTTGCAGGGGCAGTGTCCTTTTCACTACTATATATAGTATGATATGTACAGTATGTAGTATATATATATATATAGTATATAGTATAGTATATAGTGTAGTATATAGTATAGGTATAGGTATAGGTATGGGTATGGGTTTAGTAGTTAATTATTTGTGTATGGAGAGTGGGAATCTATAGGTACTTTTATAGTAGATAGTACTTAGTAGTAGTTGCTATAATTTGGTATGTAGGTGGTGGAGTTCGAACGTACTTTTATCATAAAGTATTGGGTTTTTCAACTGGAGCAAAGTAGGAGCAAAATTAGACGTGACAACTGTAAGTTTTCCTAGATTTGTAACTTGCACGGTGGATAACTCAAACAAAAAGTCGTCAATTCAGATGTTTGAATATACCAAAAGATAGGCAATTTAACTGTCCACATTTTCTCAATGTAATGTACCTATCAATTTTTCAACCGTTTTGGCGTTATTCAACACTCTTAGTAGACTATACACGAAAAAATGACATTTTTCAACTTTAAACGTTATTTTGATCTATTTAGTGCGAAAGAAACGAAGAATGAACCATATATTATTGATATACACATCATCAACTATCATTATGCTGAATTTGAGCGAAATCTATTCCAAAAAAATTTTCGCGAAAAATCCAAGGGGTACCCCTGCGATTTTTTTCAACCGACCATTAAACGAATTTTTACTCCTCTCTCAATACAGATAAAAATCTGAAATTTTGAGGAAAGTTGTGTCTTACCATGATGTATTTTTGTGATTTTTTTTTATTTCTCGGAAAAATCTGCAAGTGGTCCAAAAAAATCGGTTTTTGAAAGCTCAATAATTGGACTTTAACCGTGATTTTCGGGGTCAAAATAAAGGCGAATCAATTGTTTTATTATGCAAGAGTCTTCATTTGAACGCCTAACACACGTACATAGCAAAACATTTGGTGAAAAAAATTTAAACAGAGCCAGAGAGATTATTTTCCGTAAATCGAGTTTTTCGCCGGCCGTAATCCAGAGCTCCGCTGGCATCGGTAAGGGTGAGAAATTAAATTTTCGTTTTAAAGCGATTTTGATAGCTATTCTTATAGGAAATTTAACGCTGAATCCGAATATGACGTCAAAACGGCGGAAATTTCACGACAACTATCAGTTTTTCCAGTTTAATACTACGCCACTCCTACGTTTTTCAACTTTGAAAATCCGTTACAAATACTTACAGTACTGTTCAAATTTGATTATTTGATGATTCCTACAGGAAATTAGACGTAGAATTCGAATTTAAAGTGAAAAAAATCAAATTCGAACGATTAATAATATTTCTCGAATTTTTGTCGTTTTTCATACTTTTGAAGTTTCAACTTTGGATTTTTTTTTCATCACGTTCCCGAAATGGGACAGATCAGGTGCTGTGGAAGAAAATGTAGGAAATTTAACGTAGAATCCAATAAAAATACGAAAATGGCTAGCGTATATGATAGCTCTCGAGATATATTCCACTTTATGTCAAAAACGTGTTTTGACTTTTCTTCAAACGTTAATAGCTCCGCGGGGACATAACATAAAAATATAATTAAATACACCAAATTGTAGGATTTTGATAGCTCTCTCGTCTCGACGCGAAGGTCAAACATGCACTCGTATTTTGGTTAATTATTCAATAATAATAAAACGATTCTCCCTGAATGGTGGTCATCACGTAATCGTTGATGAGTTTTGGTTTATAATTCAATAATAAACCATTGTAATCGCCCAAGAAAAATTTTTTTAACCTCCCCTCAAAATTTGATGTTTTACGTTTCAAGGCATGTAGAATCCGAATATCCAATAAAAAAAATTCTGTCTGTCCGCCGTACGCCGTCAACACTTTTCCGGCCAACCTATAATAGCTAAATTCTTGAAATTTTCACCAAAAATCAATCTCGGTCCTACGACGGCCCAATTCTTGAACCAGAACGCTAGCTCAATTTTAAGGGTATTTTTGGGGGGTTTTGAGGGGAGAAAATTCATATTTTCCAAGATTTTCCAGAAAAATGTGTATTTGGTATCAAATTATACAGATTTTTGGACGCTGAATCGAATGAGACCATCGCGGGGTCGATAGCTTTATTGGTTCTATACTTATTGGAATGGTCGTCGAACACTCTGCAGCAGAAAAAAAAAAAAAAAAAAAAATTAGCTTTCAATTAGGAAATTAAGAAAAATAGAAATGATTAAACTACAATAGTCGCTACGGAGTTTTCCCTTATAGTTACCAATCTGTTTTTCAGTTGCAACGTTCACATGGTCGGAATAATTACTAGGTATCAGAAAAGGATAGTCTCCTTAAATCATTATTGAAGCGAAGGAATAATAAACCACTGTACAATCATTTGCAGCGTTTTTTTTATTTGGCGTAGCATTTACCAGCTATACCAAGTCTTGGCAACCATGTGCGTTGGAGTGATCATTACATAGTTCGATGTAGAGGTCATTGAATACTGGACTCTAATAATTAAGCCCGGTATAGTTGGATAATTTCCAATTCAGAGGACTGCTACTTGAAGAACAAAAATGTAATGAATTTTTTATGACACAAAAATTACTACTGATGTATAGTTAAATTCTTTTCTCCAGAGGCTTCATACGGAATGAGTTTAGCAAAAGTTCAGCCAAGTATGTTGGAACGACAATTCCAATCGGTTCGCATTTTATTCTTGTTGTTTTCTGTTCAAATGAAAACACCATATAACAACAACAACATAACACATTATTTGATATTGCCAGCAGAATCGGGTCAAACAGTAAAGCTAGGTCATGTTCTGCTGAAAACCATTGCGTTGCTATCCCAGATGTGAGAACTAGCTGGGAAGACTGGCGGGGAATGGAGCTACTGGTCTATCGATCCATGAGTTGGGGCAGGTCCTGGTCCGGGCCGGCTGGAACCCGTGGCGTGGCCTCCATTCGATGTAAAAATTACCGGACAGCCATAAAAATTCCATCATTTCCTCATTTCTTGAGACTTTTGCTAACTAGAAGTTATTTAAAATTGAATTCAACTTATTATGATAATTAAGGGGTAGGAACATGAACATACCTAGTATGTTTTGTGAAATGTTTAAATCTATCGTACTTCACAATTGCAAAAAATAGCTCCGTATCAGCTGGTTTTGGATTTCATTCTGGTTTAGTCGTTTCTAAGTGCTTATTTCATATTTAGAATGGCTCTACATCGGCGAATATTCCGTCGGGGGTTTGTACAGATTTCTTTTTCGACACGTCGCACTGCAAAAAATCCTCCCGATCTACTGAACAACGCCATCAGTAAATTGATAACTAGTCGAGGTACCTACCTAATTATTAATTATATCAGAGCAAATATTTAATTGATATCTGGTGTCTTGATAACGCAACGGAATAAAAATTAGATCACCTCGTTCATCGTGACGCTCTGGGTCACTGATGGAAATGGGACGTGCAACGTGTTCGCAAGGCCAAGCCGCCAAGCCCTGAGCCGGTTTTGTGTATTTACAAAAAATGTGTAGGAGTAGAGCGGCCATCGAACTCTATACGAATGCGAGGAAGCCAGAGGTGATAGTAGCTGCCGCTAGAATGCGTTAATCTGTCCTCCCACGTACTCCCGCGTATTGTAGTTCGTATACCTCCACAACAAAGGAATAAAAATTGTCATAGGAGGCTGCATGTTGGTTTACAATTGCACTTTGTCCCACCTAAGTATCATGTATTTGTGAGAATAGTGTAGGTATCTCTCTACTATTGAATAATGAGCAAAAATACAATATAAACAATACAATAATTGCATAAATTACTGTCCTCTCTACCTTAAGAATCCCACTAAATTTTTCGAAAATTCGATTCTCGAAAATTCGTCGTTGTTATCGCCGTGTCACGGCTCATTCGATTCTACTCTATCTAACAGCGGATCGCTCATTGGAGTAGGCACCTAACTGTTTCTGTGATGCAGCATTCCTCACAGATGCATTTCTACATTAGTCGCACACTGCAGCGGTCAAGGTCGAAACAATGACTCGTATTTAACTTTTTCACGTAACCATCACAATTGGCTAGGCCATCATCAGCTTGTTGAGTGCAACATGCCAGCGGACAGCCCGATGAAAAATTAGAGGATGACGGTAGGTTTTAGTTGTCCAGAGGCGGCATTCTAGTTCTAGCTCCCAGCTATATAAACCTATACCTAACTAGCTTGATTTGGTACCGAAAACTATTAAAAAATTACTAACTCAGCCAGATTAACAAACTGACAAATTAATCCAAATTGTCATGCTTTTGATCTTGAGTTATTTTTATCAAATTCTGTATGCCGTGAGTTATATTATGCAACAAAATTTATTTAAATCAAGTTCGATAGGTAGACAATGAAATGTGTTTTGAAATATGAACTAGACAACTTGGTTAATATATAACCATGCTGCTGATGATGGTCTGAATGCAGCAATCGACCTTACAACGTAACTCACATTGGTGGAAACAGTGACTACTGCATCATTTATTATTCTTGTCATCGGACGAGATCACATTAGTAAATAAAAAAAAAAATTATGCTCTTGTATGTACATTGAGGGCAATCAAAATTGATGGCTCTCAAGTCGAAGGAAAAATTAGAGCATAGCCCTTCCGTGTGAAATGCTTGCGTGCCGTTTGACTATTCAGTTGGCTTGCTTCACGTCGAAAAGGTAGGTCGATTTAAAAGGGTCATCAAATCAAACACGTTTCACCTTTTCGTGAACTACTCGTGGTTCGATTGGACATTTTCACTCTTGGAAATTACGGATGGGCATATTTGGAACTGGCATGAATTCAAACACATTTTTCATAGTAAGTTAACTCAGAAAATGTACTAATCTAAGGAAAAAAGAAAGAAAAAAAAATAAATAAATAAAATTCCATCTTCTGGAATTCGAACTGGACTTCCGTTTCGAGGATTAATTTGTCGACGTTTCGGCGAAACTTCACTAAAATTGTACTAAGTATTGATATCTCCTATCTCTGTGCATGTAGAGTAATTTATTTCATATTTCAAAATTAATTTGAAGCTTCGTACTTAGTTGGTGATAGTATTTAATTTTCCGCGGAAGGGATATTAAGCCCAATTTGAGCTTCGTGTTTAGTCTTTACACCACTATTGTTTCTCGAGGTTCTTTAATTATTTGATCTGAATTTATAACTGCTTAGAGGATATTACATCATGTTCAGTGCAAATTTATAGCTACAAGACACATGTAGCTACAGACATCAGTATCTTTAGCCTCCTTACGAAGCTGATCCGATCATGAGACATTACTGTTCAGATGATCAAGTTGGGTAACTTGAACAGAAGAAAGCAGAATAGTCCTGTGATGTCACATGCCAACATGCCCAGACAGTTACATAACACCGACTCCTTCGGATATGGTTAGGATTCCTGCAAGCCTTTCCTATAGTGACCTTATCAGGTTGAGACAAGATTTGCCTGAGTCGACCGGTTATGTTAATTCTTTTTCGACTCGAATATTCTATTACCCGCGTCCTCGTACCATTCGTAACCCACTTACCGGTTTAGTGAACTTTGCTCACAATGGAGCCATATTTGGATTCTGAGAGTAAAACGTAGATAGACGAAAACCAATTGTTGCTAAGAAATCTTCGAAGAGAACACCATCAAGGAAAGCATTGCAAGTATAAATAAACATATATACTTACCTATATTAATCAGTATAGCCTCCTTCATAATAGTTTCCTATTGATTCCGCGCTACAGTGGACCCACGAAGGTAGGTAGCTGAAAGCAAAAGCATTGTGGATCGAAAAAAGGGGGGGAAATAGTAAACCCCCTCAAAATTTGATGTTTTACGTTTCAAGGCATGAAGAATCCGAATATCCAATAAAAACGCTGCAAATGATTGTACAGTGGTTTATTATTCCTTCGCTACAATATTGATTTAGAAAGACTATCCATTTGTGATAGTAATTATTTCGAACATTTCAGAACAATCCCACCGAAAAACAGATTGTAACTATAGGGGAAAACTCCGTAGCAACTATTGTAATTTTATTCTATTTTATTTTTCTTAATTTCCTAATTAAAAACTAAATTTTTTGCCTAACGGAACAGCTGGAGAGAGCGTTTCACGACCATTCCAATGAGTATAGGACGATTTTTATAGCTCCAAGAACTCTCGAGTTATACCCTCGTGTCAAATTTCTGAAAATCTCCCAAATTCGATACAAAAGCTGTGAAAACTCGAGAACCAATGAAGCTATCGACCCCGCGATGGTCTCATTCGATTCAGCGTCCAAAAATCTATAAAATTTGATACCACGTACACATTTTTCTGAAAAACCTTGGAAAGTATGCATTTTCTCCCCCTCAAAACCCCCCAAAAATACCCTTCAAATTGAGCTAGCAATTTGGTTCAAGAATTGGGCCGTCGTAGGACCAAGATTGATTTTTGGTGAACATTTCAAGAATTTAGCTATCATGGTTTGGCCGGAAAAGTGTTGACGGCGTACGGCGGACAGACAGAATTTTTTGGCTTATTATTCAATAATAAACCATTGTAATCGCCCAAGAAAAAAAATTTTATAACCCCCCCTCAAAATTTGATGTTTTACGCTTCAAGGCATGTTGTTGCGGCCAAATTTCCAAACAAATTCTAGAAAGAGTTTTGGCTTTCGAGTGGACTGTAGGTTTTATTTGAAGAATTATTACTTACTCACTTTCGGTTTGGTGACGAACTTTACTTGTGAGGCGCCAACAGATTTCGCATGAAGTAATATAATTTTACAGAATTTAAAGATGGAATATAAAGGAAAAGGGTTGAAGGAATTGAATTGTAGGTGGATAGGAATTCTACCTGAGTTGCGCTGGTGAATTAGTTTACCAAATGTTAAAGCGACACAACTTCCCAGCTTCGAACGCTCGATTATAATTGCGAACTGAACAAACTCGATAACCAGTTAACCACTATTAAATTAAATGCACTTAAACAAAGAGACGCGGGAGGGAACGGTGTCTTCTGCTTGCGGGGGTTTCTTATCTATCTCAAGAAGCCAGCTGTCTCGAACCTACTAGACAGCGATGTCCCCCACCCGGCCAAGAGTAGGCGATGAACATACGTCTCCCCTCCCAAGCCCGACAACGCAAGCTAAAGAGCGCAAACATTCCCCCCACCCTGAAACATCAGTTTCAACAACATTGGCAGGCATGCAAAAAAAACATCAATTACAACTATAGACTAGGGTTAATAACTTTAAAACAAAAATTGCGAGCAATTCCTACTGAGTAGGGAGTGGGCAAACTCTGCCAACAGGGCGGCGGTAGACTCCGGACTGTGTACGGACATCTACGACGCGGACGATTCCATCAGCACCAGGATGGACGCCTTCAATTACTCCAAGAGGCCACTGCAAAGGGGGGCAGTTATCCTTCATGAGGACCACGATTGTTCCAACATTGACAGGCGTTGTGTCTTGGGTCCATTTCGCGCGTGACTGAAGAGTGTTCAAGTACTCCGCCTTCCACCTCTTCCAGAAGTCCTGAACCAACCGATCGATGAGTTGGTATCGCGAGAGCCGACCCGCAGGCACCCCAGTTACGTCCAGCGCGGGGAGAGCGCGAAGTGTCGAAGCAGGAGTAAGGAAATGTGCCGGGGTCAGAGCTGTAGGAGAATTCGGATCACTACTCAACACACAGAGGGGTCGACTGTTCAGCACCGCCTCTACCTGGATGAGAGCTGTGTTGAGTTCCTCGTACGTGAGAATCTGATTACCAACAAGCCGACGCAATAATCCTTTTATTGATCGCACATTTGCCTCCCAAATTCCTCCAAACCACGGAGCACTGGGAGGGTTGATCCGCCACTCAACCGACCTGGCAGCCATGACGTCTCCCACTGCCGTCTGGTATTCTGTAGAAGCGATCAGCCGTTCCAACTCCCCCAATTGTCTTCGGGCTCCAATGAAGTTTGTTCCCCCATCAGATAGCATCATGGAGCATGGTCCTCTTCGAGATAAGAAACGCTTGAAAGCGGCAATGAAGCATTCAGTGGAAAGGTCAGAAGACAACTCAATGTGGATAGCCTTCACTTCCAGGCACACAAAAACACAGAAATACGCCTTGAGCGTGCGTTGTCCCCTACGGCGGTGCGGGACAATGGAGAAGGGACCAGCGTAGTCCACTCCAACCCGATCAAACACGTGCGTGGAATCAACCCTGAATTCCGGAAGCGGTGCCATTTTGGGAAGTGTCGGCCTAGGCCGCGACCTGTAACAGGTGTTACACCGATGAACAATCATACGAACCCGCGCACGCGCCGAAGGAATCCAATATTCCTGACGAAGACTAGCGATGAGAAGATGCTCCCCGGCGTGCAGTAGATCTATGTGCAACTGCTCGATCAGCAGTTCGACCAATCTTCCCTTGGATGGTAGGAGTATAGGGTGGCGACGGTCAAATGATAATGGTGCGTTGGACAATCTACCCCCCACCCTTAAGAGATCTCCCTCTAGGAATGGATCCAAATGCCGAATGCTGCCCGTCACAGGCATGCCCCTTTGCAGACGAGCTATGTCCTCCGAATACGTCGACGACTGGACATACTTGAACCAAAATCGCTGAGCATGTTTGAGTTCGCTGCTCAGGATATAAGGCAACCCGCGGTTGTCCCTGATGAAGACCCGGAAAACAAGTGCTGTCACTCGAATCAATCGCCGAAACGAAGAAATGCGTTCCAATAGTGCATCCAAAACGTTCTCCTCACCGCCGTGAACTGCGAGTAGCGCCACCAACCTGGTCTCCGTCTCTGGAAGATCAGCAGCGTCAAACTGCCACGCGGCAGGCCATTGTGATTCCTCTTGCAATATCCAACCAGGCCCGTTGAACCACAGTCTGTGACCAAGCAACTCTGACGGCGTCGCCCCTCTGGACAAAACATCTGCGGGATTCTCCTCTCCCGGTACGTGCCTCCAGCAACCGGCCCTGAGGTTCCCCTGAATCTGCGCTACGCGGTTACTGACGAAAGTCTTCCACCGTGCAGCATCCGAATTTATCCAGTGCAGGACAACTTTGGAATCTGAAAATGCATACATCGAATTAAAAGTATGTCGACTCGCAAGGCTTGTCACTATGGTATGCATCAATTTTGAAAGTAATAACGCTGCGCACAGCTCTAATCTAGGAATGGTGACTACTTTGGACGGCGCAATACGAGACTTGGCGCAAAGAAGCTGCACCACAGGTGGCTCAGGGGGAATACAAGTGCGTACATACACGCAAGCACCATATGCTTTACTTGAGCTATCAGCGAACCCTATTAAGGATGTTGTTGCTCCTCTCAGTATGCCCGAATGCCGCGGCATGGTAATCTTGTTCAACAGCGGGAGCGAAGTGCGAAATCTATTCCATTTATCGACGACTTCTTGCGGAGGCCGGCTATCCCAATCAATTCCTTTTAGACTCAATTCTTTGTTGATGAGCTTGGCGGTGAGAACCACAGGTGCGACGAACCCAAGGGGGTCAAATAATCTTGCAGTTATCGACAATATGTTGCGTCGAGTACAAGGCAGATCCGGCACAGTAACCACACAGGATAATGTGTCCAGATGTGGCGTCCACATAACTCCTAGAACCTTAGACATATCATTTGGATCAATCTTCACAGTCTTAAAAAGACAGTCTTCCTCCGGAATCCGAGCCATCAATGCCATCGAGTTGGAGGCCCACTTCGTCAAGGTGAATCCTCCAGCAGCGAACATACCAGTCAATTGTTCGTATGCGTCAATCATATCCTGCTCTGTAGGTGCAGACGTGAGCGCATCGTCCACGTACAGATCCCTTTTAGCCACCTCAGCCGCCAACGGGAAGTTTTTGCGCTCTAGACTAGCCAAATGCTGAACGACTCGGTTGGCCAAGTAGGGTGAGCTGGTGTTACCAAACACCACCTTGTTGATCTCATAGATCTTCATAGGTTGAGTATTCGATGACCTCCAAACGAAGCGCTGGAACCGACGATCCTCCTTGGCAACTCCTATCTGTAGGAACATACGTCGAATGTCCGTTGTGAGTGCGTATCGGTACAACCGGAAGTGCAGGAGCACTGTAAATATATCAGTGTGCAGTTTTGGACCAGCAAACAATAATTGATTCAACGAATATGACGAGTCCGACCGTGCTGATGCGTTGAAGACTATGCGAAGAGGTGTAGTCGGGTGATCTGGACGATAAACCCCATGATGCGGTAGATAGAAGGCGACTGTGTTCTCCTCTTCGGGCACAGAACCCACATACGACACTGTGCCATCGTCAATGTATCCCTCGACCACGTCCGTATACAAGCGAAGCATCTTCGGATCTCGATGAAGCCGTCTCTCAAGAGAGACGAACCTAGCGATGCATGAAGACAGCGTCGAACCCAGCAACTCAGTCGATTGGCGGAAAGGCAGCTTAACAGTAAAGGTACCATCCGCATTGCGCACAACCGTCTTGAGGAAGAACTGCTCGCACTCCTCCTCCTCCCGAGTCAGGATTCTCCTGTCAGGAATCTCCTCTAAACTCCAGAACTTCTCAACCAAACTCTCCAACCGTTCTGCCGGCTGCGCAAAGAAACAATTGAGGCTTCGTCCAGGCTCCTCGACGTGTGCACGACCCATCACGACGTAACCCAGCGTCGTCTGAATGGCCACCGGAGCCCCCGGCTCCCCGCTCACTTTATGCGATCCCAAGATGAGCGGAAATAATTCGGCGCCAATCAAGAGATCAATTTCATGTGGCTCATGGAATTGTGTATCTGCAAGGGCCAATCCCTCCAAATGCGCTAGATTCTTTTTAGAAATGGGTAAAGACGGCACCCGGTCGCTCAGCCGCTCCACCACCAATGCGTTGGCGACATAATGCTGCGTAGTATCAACTCTTGAGCGAAACTCGATGACCGCGCTGGCTGTGACATGTAGGGGGGACGTTCCGATTCCCTTAACGACGGACCGCAGGGCTCCCATCTTGAGGCCAAGTCTATGGCAGGCACGTCGAGTGATGAAGTGACTCTCCGAGCCCCCGTCCAGTATTCCGCGCAGCTCCCGAAACTCACCACCGGCATCCAGCGCCAAAACCGAGAACGTCGCCAGCAAAACGGCCGGAGGAACGCTGCATCCTGATGAGGAAGTCGCACAGAATGCATGCGACGACCCACCATCACGCGCCGCATCAACCGTAGCGTCCACAGTCTCCGACGGTCCCGACCTGACCGGCTCCGTCCCAACTATCTTCCGATGCAACAAGCTGTGGTGTCGCTTGGAGCAACCTGCAATACGACAACCAAGTTCAGATTTGCATTGAGAGGCCATATGATACAATGAGCAGCAGTTGAAGCAAATCTTGCGTTTTCTTGCGTATTCCCAACGGTTTTCAACACTCATTTTCTTGAATTCGGGGCAGTCGTACATGGGATGCGCTGAAGACAACCGACACAAGTCGCAGGCACTCGACGTCTGTGGCCCCACTGCACGCCGCCCGACCCTCTGGCCAGCCGGTTCCCTAACCAACAGCGAATGTACAGGATGTGAAATTTTATTTTGCGATTTATTAACATTAGAACTGGAAAAATTAGACTTAACGACTAGATTAGAATTTTGCATGCCAATGCGACTTAGGACTTTCGCCTGCTCTGTAACAAATTCAACAAGCGTATCAAAAGCGGGTATCTCCTTTTCCGAGCGCTTACTACTCTCAAAGGCCCTAGCAGTCGAGCGATCCAATTTTTTCAATGCGACATGTAAAAATAAAACATCTCCAAGATTTGACAAATTCATCCCCCGGAGAGCATTCACTGGCTCCACAAAATTTGCAAGAAAATTATCTAATGCCTGTTCAGATTCCATATTGAGAGCTTTAAAATTTAGAATTTTTTCTAAATATGACGATACTAAGGCCCTTTTGTCCTCAAACCGATCTTTTAGCGCATTAAATATGAGCTGATAATTTTCCGCAGTCGCGGGAATTGAAGTACAAACTGCCTTTGCTGAGCCTGTGCAATGAGAAAGGAGATAAGAAACCCTTTCAACATCTGTATATGCGGCGTTTTCATGAACAAGTTTGACAAAAATTTGCGAAAAGGTAACCCATTCCTCGGGAGACCCACTGAAATAAGGCAAATCAATCGGTTTTAATTTTGCCCCAAATGCATACCCAGAACTAGCCACCGTCCCTCGCGTCACCTCTGCATCAGTCTTAGCTTCAGCCAAGACCATTAGATCTTTTACCTCACAGTAAATCATTTCAAAACTGTCTACATCCGCAAAGGACGGCGAAAATTTAGGAAGTGCCATGTATGAAAGTTCATTGATTTGATCAACAACAGCAATGAATTCAGTGCGCAAAGATTCAATGTTCCTACCCTGAGCTCTGAACTGCCTTAGTTGCTCAGGATCCTTTGAAGCTTTTCTCGACAGATCATACAACCTTTGCATCCTAAGAAAAATGCTCTCTTTTTTCTTCACTTGAATATTTAATTGCTGCTCTGTTGTAAGACTCATTGTGAAACAATTCGCGCCAATTCTACAAGAATTTCTAAGTACTAACGCCGAGCTTCAGCTTAATTTGATACAATTGTTGGCGGAAAATTCCCTCTAGCAGGGAAATAAAACGGGAATTTTCTTTGTTAAGCCCTATGCAGCCAGAACTCACGTGTTGAACTATTTCCCTCTCGACCTTCTTTTCGACAAAAACTGTGAATTTTCGCAAACTAACAGTTTTCTGATGACTATCCGGCCCGTATGGACCAATGTTGCGGCCAAATTTCCAAACAAATTCTAGAAAGAGTTTTGGCTTTCGAGTGGACTGTAGGTTTTATTTGAAGAATTATTACTTACTCACTTTCGGTTTGGTGACGAACTTTACTTGTGAGGCGCCAACAGATTTCGCATGAAGTAATATAATTTTACAGAATTTAAAGATGGAATATAAAGGAAAAGGGTTGAAGGAATTGAATTGTAGGTGGATAGGAATTCTACCTGAGTTGCGCTGGTGAATTAGTTTACCAAATGTTAAAGCGACACAACTTCCCAGCTTCGAACGCTCGATTATAATTGCGAACTGAACAAACTCGATAACCAGTTAACCACTATTAAATTAAATGCACTTAAACAAAGAGACGCGGGAGGGAACGGTGTCTTCTGCTTGCGGGGGTTTCTTATCTATCTCAAGAAGCCAGCTGTCTCGAACCTACTAGACAGCGATGTCCCCCACCCGGCCAAGAGTAGGCGATGAACATACGTCTCCCCTCCCAAGCCCGACAACGCAAGCTAAAGAGCGCAAACA
>JASJUZ010000703.1:0-42859 GCA_037159825.1 Tupiocoris notatus | reverse complement strand
GAATATATCCGATTAAAATAAAATCTATGCAGCCGTCAACACTTTTCTGAGGAAACTATAATACCGAAATTCTTGGAATTTCAACAAAAATCATTTATGGTCTGTGAATAGCTCAATTCTTTAGCCAAATACATATATTTTAGGATTACTTTTGACGTGGAAAATTCTTATTTTCCAATGTTTTTGGGACATATTCGATATCAATTTGTATAGATTTTTTGTCTTTGAATTAAATGCATAACGGTGTTTATATAGCTGTAATGGTTCGCAAGTTATCTTAGATTTGTGTGGGGTTTTCGACAGTTTGAAATGGTAATAATCGAGAATTTATGGAGCCATAAAGATCGTTTCATAAAACACTCTCCTAAGCGGAATCGTTGGACGTATAGTTTAACATTTGATTAGATAATAAAAATAAAAATAATTTAATTTACGATAATGGCTAACGATTTTCCTCTCAGTTACCACAAATGTTCGCGATAGTTATTTGCACAAGTGCATGGTCTTAATAAATTATAAAACCACTCTACGATCATTTGCAGCTTTTTTCTTTTTTTTATGCCGAGAGCATGAAATTTTTTCTATTGGACTTTTTCCCTATTGTGAACCTCCGTTTTCACAAATTCATCGCAGAAAAAATGATACACCAATTTTCCAAACATAGCTCGATAAAAATAATACCGTCAATTCAAAAAAGCGTTTGCATTTTGTATCAGTTTCCCTCACTGTTCGTATTTTCTCTTTTTACTCCATCATCTAGCAGAACGCGAGGACAGAGGCGGTCTTGACAACGACTCGGTCAACGAAGATGCTGAGAGCTGGAAGTGCAACGGTTCTTCGACGCATTCGACTCTCGAATCGAGTAATCCGTCTGTCAGATGGATCGATATAATCACAGGTCAGTTCATTTATGGTAATAATTGAATAATTTAATTTAAATATCACCAATGCGAAAAAATATTTAAAAATAAGCTATACGTGTGAGCCCTTTTTGAGAAATTCATTACATTCCAGTACCTTTAATGATGGCCTACGTCACGAGATACATATTCGGCACGGACAAATTACGCCCCAACGCTTTTGAAGTTCGAGGACTCAACGGTTCTAGTACGGGAGTCGTACACTGCGACGAAGCGGCCATTTTGTCCCAATGGCTCAAATTCATTACTGACAACATCATGGGCCTGACGCATCTACAGGTCTGCTCATTATTCATATAAATTCATAATAAAATTACATTATATTAGGAATTATTTCACACGATTTAAAAAAAAATTATTTTAATTACCTTAGTATTTTGTTAAATAAAAAAAATCACTATTTTACCATACGAAAGGTCGTCTTTTCATTTCAGATGAAACTGTACAATAGAAATTTCCCGGCGGCTGAACGAATCGAATACATGGGATGGGTGAACGAGGGTGTCCTCAATAACAATCAACCTTGGCAAAACTATCGCCCGAGGTTTCTCACCCTCAAAGGGACGGACGTGATGCTCTTCGATTCGCCCCCGGTATTCAATTAAATCCTGTCATTAGCGCAATATACTAACAAATCGATTGTGCGAACATAACATATTCCTCGTTTCCACAAGTTTGACATAAATTGAATAAAAAATTGTTTGATGTTGGTCTTCCGAAAAACTATAGGGTAATGTCTTCCAGTAATGAATATTTTGAAATTCGATCAAACTTACTTGGAGCCAATTTATTTATTATTTTTTAAATAAATGAGAACTTCATTTGTCGATTTAGTTAATAAAATCGACTCTAACTGATACAAATGATTTTTAAAAGGAAATAATTTCGTACGGTTTATTGAATTTTTTTAGCTCAACGTCGGCGACTGGACGGAATGCGGACTTGTGTTCAAAGTTTACCAATCGATGCTTCGGGTTATAAAGGATTCCGAAAACGTTGACGAACGGCAGCACTGTTTCCTTATTCAAACTTCGGGCCAGGTAACGTAATTTCGAAGCATGCGAACAGGAAAATTTTCGACTGGAAAGTTAACGTGCCAACGTCTCCCATGTCTTTAAATAGCACTACCCTCGATCGATTATGTCTCGTAAAATGCTGCTTTTTGGGAGTTATTTTTCAAAAAGTAATTTTCTGTTCCTCAGGAATCGCGGTATTTTTCCGTTGAAACGAGGCAAGAACTGCTTCGGATCGAAAGTTCTTGGCACAGCACAGTTTGCACAGCGGTCATAAAATTGGTGGTAAGGGACATTAATTACATACTCGTATAATAATTAGAGGGACCATTTAATCACGCCGTTCAACGAATAACTTTGACCTGGGTAGTTCTCTTATTTAACCCAGTTTCACAAAGTTTGACGGAGAAGTCTCCTGATTATTTATGCGTGCCGAATATCGAGGAAAACGCTGCAATAATTGTACAGTGGTTAATTATTCCATTGCTTCAATAATAATCCCAAACGTTTTACAAAAAACCAAACACACCTTTGTCCAAAAAACCTTCGAAAATTCGAATCCCCCTTAAAGCACTACAAAAATATTCTTGAATTTTACGGTAGCAATTTGGCTAATGATTTGAGTAATTGTCAGAGCGAGATTGATTTTTGGTGAAAATTTCAACAGCTTTTACTGTTTTGTCGGAAACGTGTTGACGGCGGACGGACGGAAATTTTATTCGATATTCGGTTTCTATGTACCTTGAAACGTAACAAATTTTGAAACGGGTTGGACATTTTTTTTTCTTAAGCGATTAAAATGTTTTATGATTAGATGATAAACTAAAAAATTCACGCATCAAAATAACACACCACATGGGCCGTATTTTTGCGCACCGTATGCCTAACTTTATTTAACTTTGCAGAGTAAAAGTTTCAACGTAGCATCAGGAGGAAAGGCTGCCGGTTTGACGCTGGATTGGAACATGGGCTTCGCTCTTTTTGACAATACTACGCGCTCGTACATATGGCAATACAAATTCTCGCAATTGCGAGGGTCTTCCGACGACGGGAAGAGTAAATTGAAGCTTCATTTTCAAGATTCGGAGACGAAAGGAATCGAAACGAAGGTATTGCTGTGGGAATATTCAATATATTAGGATATGAATTATTTGAATACGTTAGAAAATCGATACGAGGCCTATAACCCGATTTAGGAATTTGCGGTATTCGTAAATAATTTTCAAGATTTAAATATCCAGTGTTTTTCTTCCCAAGATTTCAATCTATATATCTAAAACTACACTACGAGGATGAGGAGAGGAATACGATTGATTGAGAAGATGGCCGGAGGAATTGAAATGAAAAAAAATAGGGGCTGCTTAAAATTTAAAGCTATCGGCTGAAAAAATCGCCAAATTTCGAATTTCGCTTTAGAAAATTTTAAAAAATTCGAAATGTACGTTTCGGCGAAATTTTGAGATTGCGAAATTTTTTCTATCGGGAGCTGTAGCGGTTTAAATATTGATTATCGTACGTACCATGTGCATTACAGATATATTGTGCGGGAAATTCTACACATTTTTGTCGTTTGGATCCATCGAATCGGACCTCCGCGGTGCTATAGCCTTCCAAAGTCGAAATTTCAAATTTTCGTTAAAAAACACCTCAATTTGGTGTATTTAATTATATTTTTATGCTATGTCCCCGCGGAGCTATTCGCGCTCGAAGAAAAGTCAAAACACGTTTTTTACCTAAGTTAAATTCTCTCAATTTGCTTCCACAGAAACAAATTTTTCAAAATTCGGGAACGTGACGAAAAAAATTCCAAAGTTAAAACTCCAAAAGTATTGAAATCGAAAAAATCAAAATATATTATTAATCATTCGAATTTGATTGTTTTCACTTTAAATTCAAACTCTACCTCTAATTTCCTGTAGGAGTCATTAATTAATCAAATTTGAATAGTACTGTAAGTATTTGCAACGAATTTTCGAAGTTGAAAAACATACAAGTAGTGTAATATTAAAAATTTGAAAAACTAAAAGTTGTCGTCAAATTTCCGTTGTTTTGACGTCAAATTCGGATTCAGCGTTCAATTTCCAATGAGAATAGCTTTCAAAAACGCTTAAAACCAAAATTTAATTTTTCACCGTATCTGATGCCCGCGGGTCGGCCGGTGAAGAACTCGATTAACGGAAAATAATTTCTCTGGCGCTGTTTAAATTTTTTTCACCAAATTTTTTGCTATGTACCTGTGTAAGGCGTTCGAATGAAGACTCCTGCATAATAAAACAATTGATTCACATGAATTTTGACCCCGAAAATCACGGTTAAAGTCCAATTTTCGAGCTTTCAAAAACCGATTTTTTTGGACCACTTGCAGATTTTTCCGAGAAATAAAAAAAATCACAAAAATACATCTTGGTAAGACACAACTTTCCTAAAAATTTCAGATTTTTATCTGTATTGAGAGAGGAGTAAAAAATCGTTAACTGTTCGGTTGAAAAAAATCGCAGGGGGACCCCTTTGGATTTTTCGCGAAAAATTTTTTGAAATAGATTTCGCTCAAATTCAGCATAATGATAGTTGATGAGGTGTATATCAATAATATATGGATAATTCCTTGTTTCTTTCGCACTAAATAGATGAAAAGAACGTTTGAAGATGAAAAATGTGATTTTTTCGTGTATAGTCCACTATTGTTGTTGAATAACGCAAAAACGGTTGAAAAATGGATAGGTAAATTATGGGGAAAATGTGCACAGTTAAATTACCTATCTTTTGGTATATGCAAACATCTGGACTGGCGACTTTTTGTTAAACTTATCCACTGCGCAAGCTACAAATCTTGGAAAACTTAAAAGTTGAAACGTCTACCTCGGCTAGAACTTTGCGCAAGTTGAAAAACCCAATACTTTATGATACCAAGTACATGATAACACCACCAACTACATACCAAATTATAGAAACTACTACTATAAACACTACTATAGATTCCCACTCTCCATACACAAATAATAAACTACTATTATGTTATATAGTAGTAAAAAGGACACTACCCCCGCCGATTTGTAACACTCGGCAGCCCCTCCGACAGGCATCCCCGGGGGGAGTGGGGTGCGGAGCCCCCCCGACAGGGAATTGGGCGGCGAAGCCGCCTGGGGCGCTCAGCCCCTAGTGTGGCATTATAAAATTGGAGCGCTCCGAATGCTATACGAGGCGGTATGTGAGTAGTGAGAGGTCGACAATAATTGACCTAGGTGTCTTACAACTAAGTCCCAAAATTAAGCGCCCGATAATTTTTTTTTACCACACTAAAAATGCACCTTATAGTTGTTGTTGATATTGCATTGAAATTATTTTTGCGTTATCTATCGACCTTACTTAATTAAAATTGCCACAACTCATAGAATTGGCACGAGAACTAAAATCTGACCACATTATTGGAAAGAGTTTTAAATGACCCGTCTATCCAAAGCCAAACAATTTTTTCTGTGGAATGGGGACTATTCAATAATGAACCATTGTAATCAAACGAACTCCGAATCAGAGAAGTCAAAACAAAACCGACCGAACCAAAAAATAAAATCTCGAATGTTCTCGAATTTTAGTATCTCAAATTCATACGGTGCGTTGCTAGGAAGACGCGCTGTTTTTTTTTTTTGTTGCCGAAAAAATAACTTTCTATTGGACGCATTCTATCGCACGCATCCGTGGCAAAAATTCAAGAAACATTTAAATATAACTATAGTCCAATTAACCCAAAATCATCCATCTTTTCTGTCAAAACGTACAAAATTATATTTTTCTTTCAGGAGCTCGAATGCTCGAATCTGCAAGCGCTTCTGTTCTGCATGCACGCATTCTTGACCGCCAAAGTGGCATCAGTCGATCCGGCATTCCTCAGCTCTAGGACACCTTGAGCATCCAGTTCTGTCAGACGGGAAAACAATGAAATAATAATTTCTCGAAACGCGAGACATCACAGCGCTCAAGAAGCCAATAATGTCGAAGCTGATCGCCGCGCAAATGGAACGAGTTAATTTTTCAACGCTAGTTCAGCAATGATTTCTTTGTGCGCCATTTTGAGGTTGTGAGATTAGTAATGTGTATAACTTCCGCTGTAGAAGCAGTTCGATTTCGCCTTCCTAAATACTCGATCGTTTGGAAATGAAATTGCGTTTTTTCCCATAGCGAAAATGACAGCAGATTGGAATATTTTTCATTCCAAACGTCGTAATTGAGACGCCAAGGGAATTATCTGCGCTCTATAGATTTCTGACCATTTGGTAAGGTCGCCATTATTTTCAATATGGTTTCAACTGATTTTTCCATTATGAAAGTGATAGAACCACTACATGGAATCCACAAGAAATATTTCACTCTTCCATAAATTTAGAATTCAATCTGTTATTTACAGTTAAGTAATTTTGAGTGGCCAACCAAACTTAGTACTACGACCGGTCGAATTGCGTGTGAAAACTATTTGTAAGTTTGCTCGCGTGAACATTTTTTGAAAAAATTCTCCTTCGCAGATAATAGAAATTGTCAATATTCCAAACGTTCTTTCATCCTGTGGAAACTCGAGTGAATAAATTATTCAAAAATCTACAACAGATAATGGAAATTTTCGTTCGCTTTCCACTTGGAGCGGATATTAAAAAAAATAGTTCTGTCGAAAATTTCACCGTTATTCCGCGTCCAAATTTTCCTAGGTGCTTTAACATCGAACCTCATACGTTTCTCGATAGTACCTATCTGACTTACTTCGTTTCTAAATACAAAACATTGATAGCTACTTCGGAAATGAACCAAATGACTTCGTTAGTCATATCTTTCAGTCGAAACTTCCATATTTGGATTTAAGACGGTTTTAAAATCACTCGATGTAAATATCTTCCTTTGAAAAAGAACTTCAAAAATTTCCGTGGACGTCTTCCTGTTATTCACCTTAACAGCTTTCAAGTTCCCATAATAATAGAGATCTAACTCGATCGTTCGTTTTTCTTTCATTTCCCTGCGAAATAGTAGTTGACGAAACGTTGTTCAGTCTTTCAGAGACAATTTTCCTTCCGTAGCGTAGTTCGGATTAAAAATGACTTCATTTTCCTGATTATTGACGTGTACGTTTCGTTTGTAAAACATTCCCGCTTTCTAGGTAACAAGAAAATTCAAAATGAAACCCAAGTCAATCGGTTATTGAGAAGAAACGGGAGAAAATGTCGTATTTTTATTTTTATATTCAACTGCATGAATCTTCCGTTTATTTCGATAGCAAATGTTCGATTTTTGAAGCATAGTCAAAACTGAACAGTATTACGTATTAGCTTGAATTCACTTGTAAAATAATTGAAACTCTATGACTTGTTAACACTTCAGAAGAATTAAAGTTCTATCGTTATAAACCGCGTTTTGTCATTCCTCTCGCTTTTTCAGCCTGCAAGTTGAAATGGTAGTTGGTTTTTGGCTGGGGAAACATTCTACCAAGGAATAGCGCCTCTGAATGCGGAATATGCAGGGCCGCAATGCTGTTACGTTTGGATGGTAAAATTTACCGAGTATCGTAAGAGCAGTGATGACTAACGAGGAAAAATCAATTATTAATTGATTGATTTGAAAATTAATAAATAATGTTATTAAAAGTTATACTAAACAATAATCAATAATTTTATAATAAACGGGCTCGTTCATTGCGGTATTTCCCAGCAATAACTTCTTTTAATTTATTACCGATGAGAGGCGTTCCGAAATTAAGTTTGAAAATCTTTTTATCCTGAAGGAAAATATTGTAATCAACTGAAACAAATGGAGATATTTTGTGTTGGAATTCGAAGCAACGCTGATTTTTTCTTTGGAGCTTATAAGTGAGTTTACTACCGTGATAACTGTCTGAACATGGAGCTCCCCAACGTCAACCTATGTTCTGTTCGTTTGGCGATTCGATTTCTCGTTTCAACTTTCCCCCGGCTTATAGCCTTGGCAGTTTAATGCTTGCAGAAGGGTAAATAAAATGTCGACGCGGCGTTTCAATAAAATAATCTATTATTTACAATTTTCTTGGAGAAAAATTCAAAAATGGAAATTTTATACAAGGGCAATGAACAACGTAGGCGAAGAAACATATACGTACATAGAATTTAACGCTCTGAGCTAGCAAAAGAAAATTCGATATAAATAATATAAAGTCTTAAAAATACAGAAAGCTTTTGTTATGACACTTTGACTCCTGTCCTATTCATTTGCTCATTTTTTCAACAAAAACCGTTAGAAAGTTTAACGTCTCCCGACGTTTACACTTGCAGTGTATACAGCTTTAGCTCCTTTCGAATAAACAAAGCCCTAATGAGATCTATGGGCTTGGAAACGGAGACTACAATAAACGATAAACGTAATAGTGAAGGAAAACAACCATAATGTGATGATAAAAGACTAGGAGTAAAAATATAATGATTTTCTTTCCTATTTTCATCAGTACTTCTTATGTTTTTTTTCTTTCTTTTATTTTGTTTGTAAGGAAAAATACAAAAACCACCCGACGACTTTCGCAAAACAACGCAAACTGCGCACCGAAATTTTCTCGGATTTTTTTTTAAATCTTCTCATTCGATTAACTCCGTATACAAAACGAAAAATCAAAAATACAGACCAGTCGGTTATCCTTCCTTGTGGCGCTTATTATTTTTCGAGGACAACAAGAAGAAAGAAGATTTTTACGTCGACTTAAAATTACGAAAATTATACTTACAATTGTACAATTTGGTATTTATTTTTTATTTTTCGCGAGAAAAAAAAAGTTAGTTACCGCCGTTCCTAAGCCGACATGATTGTCTTGAAGTTCTAATGGAACTCGTAGACCAATTCTCTCGGAACAATGAAAAATCTGTCTTCCGTTCGACGATTCGCGCGGAGAAAATTCATATTTCCCTCATAGCGCGCAAATAAGTTATAGAGCTATACATACATATATTATATTACATGAACATTTGCGCAAAAAATGCTCTCCTAACAATAATGATCACCTTTCGCTAAATAATTTCACATACTTGAATAGGAGGTGATGAAACTACTGACGTAAAATATGGAAAGCGTTTTATTTTTCTGCCTCTCTTTTTTTTCGAATAAATAAATTTTCACGTACATGATGATCGATTGGAAACTCAATTTCGAAACAATTTTGTCAACAGGGTAAGAAAGGCACTAATATCCGGAGAAAACTCGATTTATTACACGTTCGTGTTGAAGCATTCTTTTGCGTTTGTTTTTTTCCTTTTCGTTTCATTTTTGTGAATTCGATCCTTAACTTTAAACTTGGAAGATCAGAGACAAAAATTAAGGGATAGCACAGCCTGATAGGAAAGTTTTGGGTGGAGCCCTCGGTTCGACGCTCCGTGGATAGTTCATCCCCCACTTTGATTCATTCCAGGGTGGTTTTTGACTTTGAGGCGTGGGTCCTGCCCGCCACCAGGATAATTGTCGGGGAACTAATGATTTTTCCGTTAGTCAAGTGGGGATATCACTTAGAGTAAAATGACCTCTAGAATTGAAGGTCGTAAGAAGCAGTAATTTTTTTTTTAAATGTAACTTCGTTTTAAAAAGCTTTACACATTACGTTTAGGTACAATTTTTGGTCCGAATGGTTGAATCGAATGGTTAGCGTGCTCATTTGGGCCTTCGAAAGTATCGAAGGACGATGTAACCGAGGGAGCGGAACACAACGAGGAAGACGATGAGAACGAGGGTATTAGCCCACAATGGCAGTGGTGTCGTGCCCTGCGCCGATAGGATGTCATCTACTGGTATGAACGTGGAATTATGACACACTTCGAACTTGCTGTGAGGCGCACACCTGTAATAAGTAACGGTCCAGTTAAAATTGATCGTTCCGGAAAAAATGCCAGCTCCATTTGCCCTATTTTGTGTTTGACTGGTGGACACAAGGGCCGCAAACTGTAATTTGGAAATAAAACTGTTACGATGTAAACTTTGGAGCAGGGTTTACAGGCCTCTGTCAAATGCGTTGATGCATTCTGCGTTGAATCCGGCAAAACATGGAGGGAACTTGTAACCTCCGTCCATTTGAATGCGGCTGTTCATAAAAAATACTAAACATAAACCTTGGAGCGACTGAAGAGAAAGGTTTTAGAAATGTTCTTCCGTTGCTATCAACAATCACTAGTTGCCAAGAGCTCATCCGTCTGAGTAGGAAAATATTTAATCAAAGAAATCGGAAGCGTTTGCATTCGTGGCAAAAATCATGCCCACTTCAATAGCTGAATCTCGTTGTGAAATGTGGGAATATGCCAGGTCTCGATATGTGTACAAGGCGATCGTCAAGCTGCATACGGAAGGGCTTTGGCTAAATGCTAGGCCATACAGGGATGGGTCCTCCTTAATCAGCTCAGATTTGGGGGTAAGAGAGGACGTCTACCATTTCCTCTGCGTTGGCCGGTCCTCGCTGAGTTCATGGTGCCGGTTGCGGCACCGGAACCCTCACAAGGGAGGCGGCAGTGAGTTGGTTGGATGGCCGAGGTTGGCACGAGCTGGCAGCTTTCTGCACGGCGGCGTGGAGGTATCACTTTGTGCTCGTAAGGGAGTTCAACTTCTGAACCCAGGTTCCCATATTGTGGTCATTACATTTTTCTCATTTTCCTGATTCAAATTTTATTTTCAAGCAGGCATTAATTTGTTTTGTTTTTTTTTCTTCAAAACATTACTCTGGCAGACGGCTAGTATCTAGCCATAGCGTAGAGTTTATTCTGTAATATGAAGTATTATTCTGTTAATCTACATATTAAATTGGAAATAAACTTCTATCTTCTCTTCATGCCCACTTCGAAATGTCAACTGCCAATAAGAATGCCGAACGCAATGACGTAAACGCATCAAAGCATTTGACGGATGCCTGTGAACCCCGGTTAACACTATTGAAACCTTGTGTCTTTACTTTGCATAAGTTTCCACATTATTCGGTCTCCAGGCTACTAATTGATGTGAGGTTGCATGGTTACTGGGTTATCCCTTGGTTTGGTACTCCCCTTGATTTTGTGGTCCCTCTGATTTTTCAGGGTTGGTTTATTAACTATAGATGAAGCCGAGAGAGGTTGCAATACCGAGCAATTTTCCTTGAGTGAATATACAGTAAAATACTTGGTAACATTAGCTCTAGTATATCTTCAATTTATCCGCGATTGATAACATAAATATAATGAAACCCTTAGTGTAATAGTTTTTAAATTCTCAACCTTATACCGAGTCTCAACAAATTGTATAGGTCGAACACTTACTGTATTTTAGTGCCTTCACTGAATTCAACAATTTGCATGTTTTGGTACGCGTAGTGAACCATGCTCAAATATTGCATCCATTTCAGCCAAGGCGGAATGTTAGTAGCGAGGTAACCGCCAAACAGCTGCGTTGCTAGCGTGTAGAGGGCACTGATCGTAATGGACACTTGCATGTCCATGCAGCAAGCGCCAACAAAAAATCCCACGCTCTGCAATCAAATAGATAGGTTATACAACTGAATAGAGTCAATCCTGTTGAACCATACAAAATATATCAAGGGTTGACAGGCGCGAGTGACCAATCGACAGAGCTAAACGTTCCTAAAATTCAATACAGTTTTAAGAGTTGGCTAGAAGTGGCCAAGTGCCATGTTTGATTTATGAGTTTGAATACTCTTAATTTTACCATGTATGGAGATTTAACCCGAATTAAAGCGGTCACTACTGCCAAAAATGTCGATTGGCTCGTCCAGTCTACCGGCCTGAGAAGCACTATCCCAATGGAGCCTCCAGGAACTGATTTTAAGTACAAATGGTACTCTTACATTGGTGAAACACCGATAGCTTCACATACCTTATACACAATACTTGAGAATCGAAACTTCTTTAATGAAGACTTCTTAATTGAAATAAAATGGTAAGAAGAGAATAAAAACAGGACACAGTATTAAAAATTCACTCATGGTTAACTCTTCTTCCTCGGATTCTTAGCTTGATCATTTTAGTGTTATTAAAAGTGGAGGAGCTACTGTGGATTCGACAGGAAAGGCAAAATATTGACTCTCTTCTCGCAACTGATAAGTCGGTACTTCAATATAGAAAGAAAATGTAGAATCATTAATTTTCTCCCTAGAGTCCCTGAAGCATGCTCATGCTCCTTATTGATACGAGTGGGTTTTCACCAGCTTCCATCCTACCTGAATTTGCCGATAGTAGATGAAAACTCGAGATAATATTGCTACTCAATTGTTTCTGTACATTATGAAAAGTACCGATGTAATTCCGTGAAAGGTATCAGTGGAAATTATTACTGCAATGATACATCTGAACAAAATTAGCATCAGCGACAGAACTTGGCAGCTCAATTTTGGACGTACCTGGGCGACAACAGTGTTCAACAGCAAAAAGCCGAGTAATGTAACGAAAACTGAAGGCGAATGAAGGCCCAACATAGGATATGAGATGATGTGGTAGACGGCAGGCAACGTCATGGTCAGCGGCAGTTCGCCGACCATCTTGGCTAAATAATACGCGGATAATCTGTATGCGCCTGATTGTCTTTCCTTGTTTATCACCTCACGCTCCGGTGGAACTAAAATAGAATAATACTCTTAGTACTACAGTATTAAAGTTATAACAATTAGAATCTGCAATAAATAAATTCAGATGGGTATCATCAGAGGGTATTATCATTATTAAGGGGAAAATCAAGTTCCAGTTTCGGGAGCGATTTGGAACTTACACGAGGAAAGAGCGCCAAAATGGGCGAAAAGCATCCAGTACGTCGTCGAGAAGAACATCCAACCTTGGATGTCGTGCAAACTTTCCTCGTTTCGCTGAAGCTGGAACCAAAGTAGCCCTGCCATGATGCCAAGGGCGACAGTCTGCACCCAATTCAGTTTAGACAGCATCCTCGGGCGAGCTTCTTGGAAGTTTCGCTGACTCAGAACCTGCAAAATTGAATTCAATTAGATTTCAAGTGTAATTGGAAACTTCATTATTTTAACGAACTCAATATAAACTTCAAGTGGGTAACTTGGCAATTATGTTCGCTTGCTTTTCACTTGTACGGATGTGAGTAGCTGGATTCATATGCCGATGGAAAAACGGGGTAACGGAAGAGCAAACCGAGTAAATGATTTGATCGGTGTAAGTCATTGGTGAGGGTTTAGCGTTTGACTTCGACAGCTCGCTCGCAGACCACTCATTCCGTTTTTCCTGGTTTGGATGTGAATCGAGCACGAGAAAAATTCTATTCCCTCGCTTGCAACCAGGCACAAAGGTTATATTCGTAAAAATATTGCCGCAGGTTAAACAATAAATTATCCCTAAAGAAATAACTTCATTCTAATCAAGTTTTCACAATCGCTAAAAATACTCTCATGTTCAAGCGGCCATGAAATGCTCGACGGAATTTCTGAATGTGAATCGCCGCGATGAAATAAGAGACTCGTACAAATGAGACTAAAAACCGTCTACGACTAGAGAACAAAGTGACTGAAGTTCAATAGACCGCGAACAGTCAAAATAGTCGCACCTGCTGTTCCGTAAATACACCCGCGGCATTTTTTCATTAGTTTAAAATATTTAGGAGAGTTCTTTTTTCTTCAATGCGACGCTGACTCACGAAGGTAAACTCGGTAAGGTAGTCGCCTCACCTTGAATTGCGTCCAAAACGTCGTGGGCCACTGCCAGCTGACGTCGTCTTCGCTACTGCTGACTGAAGATGATGCGTGACTTTGGTTGTCCAGCCAGAGTGTTTTCCCTTCGTCTTCTTTCACTGAAAATATCATACTGCAATTTAATACGGCGGAAATTCACCAACAGTAAAAAAAAAGTAAAACGATATAGCCATGTGAGACGCATAAAATGAGCAATTAAATGAGTGGGTCGTTTTGGGACTGTTGGCGACTGCGGAGAAAACACACTACTATAAATCGTCGGAAAAAAATTATTTGGTTAAAAAAAACTTTTCCGAAACATTATTGAGGAATAATTGTCCAACAATAATAAATATTTCCAATTTTAATTTGTAAAACACGTTTTATCTAAACCACAACTGCAGCCCCTCGTAAAAACGCTCTGCCCTTTACAATAAATTTGTACGAGCCGGACTCATGTCCGTATGTGTATCTGTTGAAGCCATAATCTATTTAATCTTCTGCATCTCTCACCTGTATCTTCAGTGTAACAACGTGAGCCGTTAGAGAAGAACATTATTTGAAGGCTCGTTCGTTTCGATTCGTTTTCAGGTATGTGTTACAATCTTTGAAATTCTATAATCACCACTATTGTGAACCATATTATTATTACATTTTTGTTCTTTAATAATCGTTTTCGTAACGCATCGATAGCTCGTTTTCAACCTCTCTGCCCGTTCAGACATATATATTTTTAATAAATAATCATTTTCACGTATGAAAGATGGTTCGAAATAACCTAGAACCGTTCGGACTCGAAATTCTCTCTATATACCATCGCTCATAACTTGCCGGGCTTGAGGGGAAATCGTCACACCGCTTATTGAAGGGGCTAAATTATTTATTATTTTTTATATCTATAAAAATTTCGAAAAAGTCGTTCAAATCGAGCCAACTGGCAAGAAAAAGATTAGCAGGCAAAATATTCAATTTAATAAGCAATTAAGAAACTTGAAAAAAGGCAATAGTATTAGTTTGAAAAATTAACCAGCTGCAGCGAAAGGAGAAGACTATGGTATCACTAGAGTTGACGCACTTGAATCATTTTCATCAACTCAAGGGTTGAAAAATAGTCAGTTCTTTTGTTTCCATCTATTTACCAGCTATGGTCGTGTACACGTGTCCGTGGGCTTCCGTCGTTTCATCAAGAGCGACCGTCACGCAGACGGAATCTTGATTGTGTGAGTTGTTCGCGTTTTTCGTCCACATTTCTTGAGCGCAATTGCACCGGACTGGTCCTGGACAGTGAAGAATACAGTATTGTACTTATATTTACATTTATTAAGACTACAGTTTCATTTATGGCAAAATTGAAATATGATATTAAAAAAATAAATAAATAAATAAATAAATAAATAAATAAAAAAATTAGAAAAAGAAAAACAAGAAAAAAAGTAGGTACTAACCGTTCGTATGGATTTGGCTGTCGTTGTAGTTATTGAGGTATTTATCACAGATATTGTTCTGACTGAAGTACTCAGGCAGAAGTTCCCGAGGGTAATCGGGCCTGATGCGGGATTCTCTCGAGGCGGCAATAATTTTCTCCTTCATTTCTTCACTGCCTTTGACTTGTTCGACTGGAGAAGGACAAAAAAGAAAAACTTTCGTTCACTAACATCGCAATGAAGAAAAAAAATTATCGCAGCGAAATCAGAACTCGATCAAGAGCTTCAACAAACACCAGAACCAACATTTGAATATTCTTTCATAATTTTTCTTTCATTACTTACGAATAAAATCGGCGGGATTATAGTGCGGGGCGATCGTGAGGCCTATACTGCTGAAAAAATCGACAACTTTATCGGTGTCGCCGAAATAGGCAGTTTGGCCGTTGCAAAGCAGTAGCAGCTTGTCGAACATGTGGAAGATTTGAGATGACGGCTGGTGCACTGTGACGACGACGGTTTTTCCTTCTTTTTCCGCATAACGTTTCAGGCTGCACATGAGCGAATAGGCGGAATGTGAGTCCAGGCCAGACGTCGGTTCCTGTAATAGGAAACGAAAGTTACACCGTGAGCTACGAATGAAACTGTTTAAAAAATAAGGTAAAGTAAGGAAAACCTGAATTTTCGAAAAAATCGAAGAAAAAATTGATCCCGCTGATTTTTATCGATAAATATTCTCACGCCAATAATTGAAAATCACTGTTTTTCTGAGTCGAAATTTTCAAAACCGTATATTTTTTTTCATTTATTCAATTTTTTTTACTTACATCGAGAAGCATGAGACTTGGGTTTGTAAGAAGTTCGCAAGCGATGTTCGCTCTTTTCTTTTCTCCTCCGGACAAGCCTCGTTTCAGGTAGTCGCCAATAACTAAAAACGAAATGGATCCAGGGTCAACGAATTACAATCCCAGCGAAAGCCTTTATTAGTTCATTTCATGCGCATAGAAAGTAAAGAAACCGAAACGCCGTCGAAGTAACGAAATATTTTGTCAATAATTTCGAACAAGTTTAATTCGGCTTTTTCAAGTTTACTCGAGCAGGAAATAAATAACGGTTGTCGTATAACTATTCGTTTAGCAATAGTTAAATAATATATTTCACAATTCATTCAGAATAAAACGCAATCAACTTTAGCACAAATTAAGGGAACTGTCTGAGAAGTATTTTTTCTGCTTTGTTAAATAGGTTAAAATTTGTTGCAATAAGAGATGAAAAGGTGACTAAAGACTAAAATACTAGCATAAACTCGGATAGAGACAAAAACGAGTTCATCTTGGTAATAAGATTCCTTTCATTCCATAAAGGGTAAATGAGAGCGTATAATTTGATATTTTAAAGCGGTTCAAGGCAGGTGGGGTCGTGACATTTTGCCAAGATCAGCCTTCAAGCGTGATCAATATATGACCGCCAGTTCCCTCAACTTTTCCCTCGTTATTCCCCAGCATTTTGAAAATTTTCGATGTCAGAGCGAAGTCAATTTCTATTATATAATTAGCACACTCAGGGGAGGACATAATTGCCTCATAACCAGCCTAATAAAAATTACGATTCTGCTCGAACAAACCTCAAATGACCGCGAATCGATTACTTAGAGAAAATAAATCCGCATAAAAAAAATCTAATTTATATCTCGTTTTCGGCAGAAGAATTCGATAGTTTTTCTCTTTCTTATCAATGAAAAATTGGTCGTTGTCATTACTCGTGTCCTGGCAGCTCGATAGGTCTAGAACGTCGATGATGTGATCCACGTACTGCATTTTTTGTGAATACGATAAAGTGTCGGGAAGCCGAAGTAACGCTGAATACTGTGAACAGAGAGCGATTCGATAAAATCGTGCACGCGATGCGCATGGATGGAAAAAATAAATTCGCTACTGTCATGACGAGAATTGATTATTTTAACCGCCTAATAATATTATCATTAATATTAAAAACTATTTCCTTTGAATCTAACATTTCAGAAAGTTCGCCCAACATTGAATTAAATACCTCTAGGGTTTGGCGGAGTGTGAGGTCAGGAAAGAAGACATCTTGCTGTAGAACGTAGCAGATTTTCCGTTTCCATCGTTTGCTCATTCGTTCACGGTTCAGCCGAATTTGTCCTCCGTCCAATTTTAGTCGGCCCGCCAAACTGTTCAGGAGGGTCGTCTTGCCGCAACCTTCACGTAAATAAAACAGTCAACATTATTTTCAACAAAAGTGATAAAAATGAATTATATAAATTTTTATAGCGAGAAGTACGAATTTTCATTATTTTCTGTTGCCCCGCTATTTTGACAATCGCTATCATTTGGATGCATAGTGTAGGATGATCAAAGGTAAAATAAAAGGAATAATAGAGAAAAGTCACCGAGTCATTTTCCTCCTTCACAAGCCAAAAACATTGGCAACTATGGGACGATTGAAAAAAAGGAAAATAAATATGTTTAAAAAAATAAACTAATAATAACCATACAATTTCAATCCTCTGAAAAGAGATACGACCCTATTGCAATCTAAAAACAATCGCAGTTTCGTTAAAAAAATTAAATAAGTTTAAAACACTAAAATTGCATTTTAAACCTATTAATAATCCCTCTGTACTTCAGGAGTAATCGTGTTGTCTCAGATCATTCACCATCTCGCCAGTCATACTGTCCAAGCTGTTGACTAGCCACTCATTCAATCAGAGGTCGGCAACCTCATTCATTGCCTGCCTAGGGCAAGCAGTAAATAGTTAAGTGGGACCTCTGGACGAGGTACGAGCTGAATCTTCATTCCTTCCTCCTCAGTCGGCAGCTATCGACGGCCTACGCTTGGCGCTCGACTTTAATTCGGATCAATTAGCTTTCGGTTTCGAAAAGCGTAATACACATCCGGGCCAGTCGACTCTGAAACTTCGCCTTCGCTCCAATTTAGAAAAAAGAAAAAAAAAAACCGACGACAGCCAGAAGGGGAATCAAGGGCTGCGACCCGCCGAAAATTAACAAGGATGTCATTGGGCCCGCTGTGGAGTTGAGCTTTAATGATGCAACCGCGAGGTCATTGCCTCCGTAAGGACATCGTTTTTCATCTAGTTCTTCTCTCCCGTTTAATACTGGGGTTGTTGATCTGGCAATATTCAGATTTTTCATTCGAGCCTCGCCACAATTGCGGGGCGATAAACGGTGCCATAACCGTGACAAAAATGCTAATAACAAACTAGGAGTTATTAAAAACTTGAACTCAAATATGAAAAAAAAAAATTGCGGTTCTGAAGGGGAAAAGTGGACGGGAAATCGATCGAAATTGAGGATTTTCATTCTAGAATTAGTTTACTCCAATAATATATATATATTTTTAAATTTATTTATTTATTATTCTATTTTATTTTATATTTTTATATTATTATTATTTTTTTTTAATAAAAAAACGCTACGGATATTTCTCGATATTTGATCATTGTTGAGAAATATCATTCATATATCTATGATCATAATGCATCACCATTAAATTTCCTAATTTTCTTTCGAATTCATTACCTGATGGGCCCATGACTGCGAGCAGCTGTCCAGGTTTGACGAAGCCGGAAACATCGCGAAGGATCGGCCTTTTGTCGACGGATACGGTAAGTCCTGTGAAGACAAGCTCGAGAGGCCTGTGTGGTGTGTGAGTATGATGGTGGTGGTGCGCCCTGGGGCAGGCGGCTCCTCCGCTGCTCTCCACCCTATAACATCAGCAAACGGAAAAACAAAACGTAAATACTTTTGGACAAAAAATAAATTATTACAATAAAAAAAACTGCCTGTATTCGAAACTATATTGGAATGGAAGTTATGGTAAATAATACAATAAATTAATCGACAACTTGACATGCGAAATTTTTCGAAATAGTTCGTAATGGTTCATTATGAAATTGAGGGGTCAATAAAAAACTAATAAATCAAAGTATTTATGTCGTAAACCGCTCTCAGTATTATGATGGGTTTATTAACCTTGGTATCGAAAATCCTTCGATTCCATTCTTTCGAGCGAACACTCGAGTGAACGAGCGATTTACCCGATCCCGTAGAAAAGAAATACCGGTTGTACGAGCTGCTGATTGTCAATGGCTGCCGTGGTAGGATTCTCGAGTGAATAATGAGCAAATTAACAGAGGCGTGTCCTCTTTCGGTTTGTACAACTAAAAAAAGATGGACTACAGACTTGAACGATGCAGGGTTCCGTCTGGGGTCTTGTCTCATCCATCATCATCGCGGCAATTTACTCCGCGGCGGGCGTCAAAACGTGTCCTCCGCATCCGCGCCCAGGAAATAACGAGATTTTCAAGACCGCGAGTCATCAGAAGCGCCGCTTCGGGGAAAGGATCAACAGCTAATATGATAATGGTTCGCCGTCATACGATTTTCTTTCGCCATGGAAAGAAATAAATGTAAAGAAATTACCGGTCGATAAATGAGAAAATGGCGATTTTCAAAAACGTGCGTTTACGAGATTTCCATTGAAATTAAAATTAACAATGATTTCACACGAAAACACGTTAAAAACAACACACGCGTTCGCGTTTTTTTGATAATTTCATATTTTCATGATTTTTTTTTGATGTTGAGCAAACGAGTGCAAATGGAAAATTTCCAGGAAAAAATACAAAGGTTAAAAAAATTGCGCTTTTGCGATGTAAGCGTTGCATAGTCAACTGCTCTGATTTGATCATCTTCGCAAGATATAAATGAGTTTAATCTCGCAGCAATCAAAATAACACGTAGGTAAGAGACAGATAATAATCCTGAGATTAAATGCGCATATTACAGTTAACATCCGCAAAGTTTAACCGTTTTCACATTCTAAATTGCCCGGTGCATCGGAAAATTGGAAAATTCGTATCAGAATCAATTGACGATATTGTCAGTACAATTGTCAATGAAAATATTCCCCACCGTATAATGGTGAATTTTCCACCAACTCATTTTGCTATTTTCTAAGAACTCGAAGGCTCTTGAATATTTTAGAAAATTACCGTTAAATTAGGAAATAGGAAGTTTTCTATAATTCAACTCAGGAAACGAAATCGGGTGCCAGTATTGACTCAGCAATCTAAATACGTAGGTGACACCCCGGACGTCTTACGGTTGGACGAGCGTGTACGAAAATACAATTTAATTGCTAGCAATTCGAAAGAAATGCCTCCGCACGCGTTTAGTGTTTTTGGCAACCCCTCAAAAGACGCCTTAGGCTCATAACTGTTGAACTTAAATCTTTCGAAAACGAGAACTTGAACTTGGAACATTATCAGCTTCCCGGCCAATTTATCAGAAGAAAAACAAGACAGGAAATATAGAAGAGGGGTTTTGAGGGCATCTATTCAATTTTAGCAATTTTTTTTTAAATTTTCATATTTATTTTACTTGAGAAGAAATTCAACAAACTATTTCGATATCAGAAAATGACCGATTGCTAATTTATTCGTAAAAAAATGTGTATACATCGGCAAATTCATGCCTTCATTCTGGACTGGGCGTTGAAACTGGAAATATTGGTCACCATTCCTGAAATCATCGGTTTTGCAGCTAACGCTACTTCTTCTTGAACTGATGAGATTGTCATCATTTATATTTTACCTATCTCCTGAAAAGAGCACGCTTTTATAACCCCGGCTAGTTAATGTAGTTCGAAGCGTTTTCGAAATGAATTTTGAAAGAGTCTCCTCGAAGTGCTTAGAAGTCGTTTTAACAGAGGTGTCGCCCTGAATTCGTAAGCCAGCTGAAGGCCACTAAGTGTAAGTGATCGTTAAACGTCCACGTATCGGTCAGATGTCTCTCTGTGTGTAGAATGATGGCAAACAGCATCGGAGCACGGGATATGACGCGACAGGAGGCTGCGAGGTCGACGAACTCGGCCGGGCCTCCTTGAAAGCTATAGCCTCCTACTGGCTCCACTATAGCTAATTTCGGAAGTTGGGCCAGCTGGCTGAGCGGTGGGACCCAGTGGACAACATTAGGAGGCTTGGCCCATTTTTACAACCGAGAGAGACCTGAGAGGAAATCAGGTAGTTTCACCGTTGGAGCATCGGCGCTCACAAATGTGCGAAAAGAATCGGTCACTTTATCAATTATCATTGTACCTTGTTACGCAAAGTGTAGATGATAATGTGCGCAATACTTTAACCGAGTATTTTGCGCATTGAAATGGGTGGCGCAAAGTTGGTATAATTGCAAAAAACTACGAGTTTCGAGGAGAAATCTGGCGTTTTTCGGCAGGGGAAGGCATAAATTCACCACGGATTGAATCTACCTCACTTCTTAGCAATTTAAAGCAGTGTCAAGGTGTAGAACGAAACCCAAAAACAAAGCGTACCATAAAGAATGTGAGGAACACATCTTTTGGGGGATCAATGGGTGTATTCCCTGGCTGCTTCAGTACCCACTGGCGAATCTATGGATAAAAATCGTATCTACGCATTCCTTCAAGATTTTGGAAGATGTACCATGTAGGAGTAGATATTTATGATTGAATAAAAAAGGAACACGATAAGGTCGATAGACCACGTCGTTGCAGTCGATTAGTTGGGGTCGATAAGTTGTTGATCCCCATCCTTTAAAAAAAAGTCGATTTTCCGCTTGAAACTCGTTTTTCCCCAATTATATGAGATTTCTGCCACCTATTTCAATCGTAAGTTTTTTTTTTTTCTAAAACTGACTTTTGGCTTGTAATCAGACGTTTTACAAAAGTATAATAAACGTTCAAAAAATCATCCGTCCCAGAATTTCATAAAATTCGTTTTTTTTTTTTTTACAGATTTTAAGTGAATTTAATGCGAGCGAAAAAAATGTTTTGGCTCTGAAAATATAAATATGCAATTTAACGCTCTTTCCAACAGTATGCTCGGATTTGAATTTGATGTGAAATTAATGAAGTTATGGTGGATTTAGTAAGGGAAGGTCAAAAACACGGAAAAATCTTAAAAGTGGAGAAAAAAGGGGAAATCGGGGGGTAGAATGAAACTTCATAGGACACTTTTCGTTATAAATTAGTAGTGGAATACTAAGTTCTGAGCACCTTGTCATGTTATCCTGTATATTCCACAGAAGAGTAATCGTTGTACTTCACGAAAGTTGAAAATTACAATTTATATTTCGTTTTTGAATAGCTGGCCACGCACGATCGTTCTTTCCCTTGAAAAATCACGGCGTGTGGAAACGTGAGAGGAAAACGCCATGGGAAAAGGTGGGGCTAGTGTGGCAAAATTGTCTTGTTTTTCTTCGATGGCCCGCCGTACGGGATGCGGGAGGATTCGTCGAGGGAAGAAACGTGAAGGGGAACATTTTAATAGCTCGGCGTATGACCAGATGAGGTGATTGGCGAGGGACGGCGCGGCACGCTATCATTTGAAAATAAAAAAGCCTGTGTAAAAAACCTATCATTTGCAGCTGCGCTTTATCATGCTTGAATGACAACATGATCTAGGGAAAATTCGGGTTTTCAGTCAAGTGAAGTGCTCTTAGTTATGACTGCGTAATCACGAATACGAATCACTCCGGTCGGAAGCAGTCTTCCACGAATTCGGTCCCGAATCACTCGCCGCATTAGATGGAGCGTTCTATTGTCCACCAAACGAATGATTTTTGAAAGGAAATTATCCCCTGCAGCGATTTTCAAAGGGAAAGAAAGCACGTGTATGTCGACGAGATGCTGCACTGGGACTTGAAAATTCCATCATTGCCACGGTCGATAAATTTTAGTAAGTCGTGGCATCAAAACCACCCTTATTCCCTTTCAAAATCACAAACAATCGTGCGACTTTAAATGTGCCGAGCTCATCGCAATGGGACAATTTATACGAATATGGCAGCACACTATCATATATAATTATGTGGGGCCACCCGTGGTGTAGTGGTATGGAGCGTTATCTCTCTACACTCTACACGATGGTACCGGGTTCGAATCCGGCTAGGGTCAAACTCATGTTTGGCCCGACCCTTCGTCCTCCTCACTCAGGGGGGTGAGGCAATGGAGAGTTTTAGTGACTTTCGCGTTTTTGGAAACTTAAACGTGGGAGATTTGGTTACTTTGTTAAATAATATTATGTCTCTAATGGTCACACCAATCCGCCATCTACAAGACGGTAACCATAAGAAACGTATGATTTAATGAAGTAACCAATACTCCTACGTTTAAGTTTTCAAAAAATGCAAAATGCACTAAAACTCTCCAATGAGTAGACACGAGCCGACATCGTCACATATAGTGTATGTGCAGGATCGATTGAATCTTCTGATTTCCCTATGGGAACGGCTGACGACGTCCACGACGGGAAATTATCCCAGTTTGACGAAAATCCAAGGTGGAACTCCTTGTTTACTTTACTTTTTTGGTAGCACACTAATGTTGAATCCTAGGAAACTCCGTTCGGAGTTGAGTGTTTTCAAAGGTTGAAGGCTCAAAAAATCGGTAGCAGCGAGCAGTTATAACGAGTATCTCCAGCGAGAGAAATAGTATGAAACCAACTATCAAGGCCTTACGGTGGCTCAACTAAATGAGACAGTCGCCTGGCGCCTGTTGGCAGTTTAGTCTTACATAACCACACCTATCTGGATTTACTGACCAAACTACTGGGTAACTGGGTGCAACAGCTTTCGACCTTTTTGATAAAGGCAGCTGATCACAATCTTCTCAACTATCACGAGTCGAATGTTGCATCATCTGCAGGTATAATTCTGCACTGGAGTCGACGAATTTGAATGTTTTCAGGAAGACATAATTATATTGCATTTAATAAATAGTGAAGGTGAACGGAACAATTTCGCTATAATCACAAGAAATATTAATTTTATGAGTAGTTGCTGAAGGTCTCATATGATCAGGAGTTCTAATAGAACCTCACAAAGAACTTTGGGCTAGTAGAAACTCTGTAAAATTCCATCTCTAGAATCTCGACGTCTAGTAAACCATGGTTATCAAGTTTGGCCATTAAGTTTCCAATATTCTGTTATGAGTGAGTATTATTTTCTTGCTACTGTCCTAAAAATTACATCAACTGGATGATAATTGGAAATAGTTCACCATCAAGGTCGATATATTTTCAGACTCTATGTACCAACTCTCAAACTAAGATCAGGTACTGTGTCTAGTACTATACCTTTTCTAATTACAATTCATAGGTGCGAGTCACGTCCAAGGGCTTTTTATCGATCTAGAACACCCTTGAAGTTTTCGAAGGACCTCAGCAGGGGCTGGGCCCCTCATCTTGATGTTATCTCGTCCTCTTCCATTACAGGACCTCTACCCCTCGTCTATTGATCTGAGGTCGATGAACTGGTTATTTTTCAAGGTTGCCTCGCCCTCGTTCACCTTGTCTCCTGCCTCCGTCTTATCGCCGCCCCCAACGTAACCGCAATATCTGCTACTGCCGACAGCGCAAACCTTACGAAGCTCTCATATGTATCGTATACTGCAAACGAGATAAACTTTATCGCATGAGGTGGCAGGTGACTTGTTCCAACGAATTGACCCCGAATCCTCTCGTTCTCGAGCCATGAGCAGCTTCAACCTTGCCGCACTCAAGGACATGGCCTTGAAGGTACCGATCTAATATTTTCCACTGATCCTAATATTTATCATGAACAAGTAGTTCAACGTAAGCTACTTGAACGGATTAGGCGAACGGATATACAACGAAAATATCTGATTCTAGGTTTTTTTAAACCTATATTGTATTTGTGCTGTAGCGAAGCCTTTCCTTGTAAATTTTCTTTTGTAAATTGAGCAGAATTGCTCGTTCTATGTCTAAATAAATAAATAAAAGGATAATTAATAAATATTCGATTTATTAACAAAATCAATGGTTTCCACGATTTAAAATAAATATCATAGACACGAAGCAGAGATGTTTACTTATGATAGGAATATTGCTATTGTGACAGGGGGATACAGCGCTTAATAATATTATTTCATCAGTCCAATATTCTAAGTGAGACGAAAATGTATATTTTATAACTCAAAAAGCATGTATTTTGAAATATTTTTTCTACTGCGTATCCTCACCTGGCGTGATATAATTTTCCAAAAAAAAATAAAAGAAGCTGACTCAAAGGCGAATGCCTCAGCTATTTTTCGCTTTACGATTTCAAAACAGCCCGAAACTGCTGCACGTGTTTGCGCTCCATGCCAAATAAATAGACATCTTCCGACCTGGCAGTTTACCCGCAGAAATGCACACATTTCGTTCCTACGTTTGCCAATGCACGCTTCGTGCGAATACGATTATAAATAAGTGAGGCGCATTTTGTAAACGAAGGGCAGCGCTCCGAAAATGAGCGCCGGGGCGACGTTTGAACAACGTTAAATCATTTATGATGAATATGTGATGAAATTTTGCAGCCTTTATAACGAAAAATTTTCGAGTTCATACCTGGATATATCTGATCTCAACAGTGGAAGTACTCTCTTTAACGCAATAATTATCAAATTCAGTTAAACTACTTGCGCGCCAACAATAGTAAAATTAAAAGTTTCGATTGAAAATAGTTCTTAAACCCTCCTATTTGACTCCTGATGGCTTCAGATGGAATCGACTAACCATACCAATCAATGAGAAATCAATATAATTGGACAAGTAAAGAGAAGTATAAAGAAAATTCATTAGAAATCGATAATAACTAGGAAACACTGATTGTCCGTTCAATTTCTCGTTCTTGAATGCAATCATTCTCACAACTGTAAGTAGCTCAAAGTAAAAGGCGCTTTCTCCGGTTCGTCTTCATTTTGAGGACAACCGACTGACGTTGACGAGGTCTGGCAATTTCATACGACGACCGAAGTAATAACATTGGTTTTCTCTCGCTTCCAAAGATAACACGATTTGGATTTCGGGCCGACGACGTGTCCATTTCTGAATCGCCTTTTGTGCTCCGCGTGACGGCGGCCCGTTACAGTTTCAAGTTCGGGTCAATGAAGAATGAGAGGCCCCAGGTCTTTTTCGGTTGGAATGGGCTAACGGACTATGGAAAGGAACAATCAGCTGAGCGGAGGGCAGCCGAAGAGAGCACGAATAGCCACGCGCCTTCGGGAATGTTATCCCATTTCAAGCCTACGTCCCATCTGGAATCTCTGGAAGAACACGCACTGGAGCGTCTAGCAGCCTCAGTCGTAAGGGTCATTGGCCTCCAGGAAACTCCTTGATACTTGGCTCGAGTTCTGTGAATATGCGTAAGCCCCTGAGAAACCGAAGGCCTTGATGCCCGCAGTTTGGATTTTGATGCGTCGCATGGCTCATATGAAGGTTTGAACGATCATGAACGGAGTCAGCGGTAATGGCTCGATTTCAAAGTAAATCACTCATTTCAATGAGGGGAATTCTTT
Source organism: Tupiocoris notatus (assembly GCA_037159825.1). NCBI lineage: Eukaryota > Metazoa > Arthropoda > Insecta > Hemiptera > Miridae > Tupiocoris > Tupiocoris notatus. The sequence goes on along the minus strand of JASJUZ010000703.1, from coordinate 16,479 downwards.
CTATTGATGGATTCTCAAGGAAATATTGCTAATTTGTAAAAATTAAAGCATAATATTTCTACGATTGTATTTCGATTTATTGAGCTTATTTTTAGCTTGTTTGCTTACTTCCAAAATAATCGGCCGCATTGTAAATCTCGCGCAGTCCGCAAATGAAAATGAAAAATGAAAATGAAAAGAAGATTTATTCCATAAATATACAAAAAAAAAAAAAAAAATTGAACACTTCACATACAATGGAATTACCCCTGACCATAGTAATACAATTACTGTGCGGTCAGGGGGGTTGCACGATGCAACACACGATGAATTACGCCGTAATTAATTGGCATATCCAAACTATCAATATTATCGATTGAAACAATTTGCTTCCTGTTTGCAAAGTAACTCTCTATCCATTTTAATTCATTATTTTTAATACCGTAACCTGGCAGAGTTTTGAGCAATAGATCACGATCGATAGAATCGAAAGCTTTCGCCAAATCAAGCGTCAGCAAGATTCCCTTTCAATTAAAGCAGGCTCAAAACATAACAACTGCATGCTTTTCTTGTGCCTTTATAGGTTATTTCATTTTAGTATAAAATATTAGCAGATTATACAGAAGAAACCAATTCGCTGTTTTGTTCATTCCATTTAAATGAATACAAGCAATTAACTTGACTGCTTATGATGTAATGTAATGTTGTTTTTAAAATTTACGCGATTTTTCCATAATGACAGAACTGCAACAATGCAAATATGAAACGAATTAATAATTTGATTCCGAGCCAATGGTAAAATTACATTGGTAACCGTAATCGGTGCAATTGAACTCATAAGCGATTTACGCGCTTCAGCCTATTATTGGCATAAATAGCGTCGAAACATCTCGGCGCGGACGAGTTAAATGCGGCATTACGATCTAAACAATTACAGACCTATTAAAGATCCCGATGAAGGTCATTATCATTGATGACGATTTTGAGTACCTGGAGCGATCCATTATCTGCGCGTCTGGAGTATTCGGAACATCGAATCGTCACTAATGTCAAGAAGAGCGAAAATAGTTTGCAAACACTGTCCGGTGAGTTGCATGCCGCTTATACGTTCCCTACTGACTCAAAGCACTCGTCAGTGATGCCTTCTCTGCGAGCATTCTTTGAATGAAGTGCAGAGATGTGAACCGGGCGATTTTGCCGTTTTTAAGTGTCGCCGAATAAAGCGGAATTAACTTTCAAGATCACAATTGATGCATAGTTGGTGCCGAAATCGTCCTACCCGATTAACTAGCGTTCAACTCACTCAGCCTTGGCAATACTGCAACTCATCAATGCAGAAGCGGACTGCACTTGACCCGCCTATGCACTGGCTATCTCTGTCGTTGACGCGTTCTAGTTTCAAGGCCGATTCCGGCTATTGAGAGAATAGAGCGTATATGATCGAATGCAACTATTCAAAGAAGACACTAACGAACTGCGCAAGAGGAAGCCCCCACTTTACCGAAGGTCTTATGGCGCAACAATAGAACTGCATCGTTTCGACTCATTAATCGAACGATTTATCGCGGAAACTATTTGGGTATTTACCGCTCCACGAAATTTCGATTCGGAGCATCGTTCTGATAAATCGTTATCAGATTTTAACGATCGCTCGAACTATTCAATATTGTCCGGAGGTTGTGAGGGCGAGAAAAACCAGGCGTCTTATTCTCCACGTCGCCCTGAAGATGCCCGAATGGGCGAAAGTGCTCGGCCAGCCAATAAAGAATCGGATAATGAGCCGCCTGGTTTTTCTACCACTCGCACCTCCTGAACATCAAGAAATGCGACGAGAAGAAAAAGAAGTATTAAATTATTGATATATTTTTAAAATAGTATTACTAGCTACAATGCCCGTTGTGATATAGCTCTTTCTCGCCTCTGAGTAGTATACTTATGTAAAAGTAATCAGTTCAAAAGTAATTTGCACAAAACATGCGAAAAACGCGAAAAATCGGGTCATAAAATTCAAGTGCAATAAAATTTGGCCTAATTAAAAAAAATAAGATTTTTCCAGCCGATAAAGATCTTGGATAATATTTTTTTATTTAGGTATTTCCCTTCGTTGTATTATTCATGTACCTATTATTTTGGCCATTAACATTTCCAAATAGGCAAACTTAGTCACAATGCCTAAATCTACGACGAAATTTGCAGAGACGTTCAAAATAGGAGATTCAAACGGAGAAAGATGTTCACGATTGTTACCCTGAAATGGTAGAAATCTGTTCCAAATCCTGAAGGAACACGAAATAGCTCCATAGCTCCTGGTTTCAATTTCTATGAAACTATACCTATGATTTCTATCTCGAATTCGAAGAACGAGCAGAGCCAATTATTTAGCTCCTTACAAAACTGAAAATTAAAAAAAAAAAAAAAAAAAAAAAAAACGCAGAAGCCGAATTGCAGAGCTGCACTTGTACTCAGGTTTCATTCATTTTTAAGATCCAATTATAAAGCGATATTGGATTATCTAACCCCGAAAAAGGCCTTGAGGCTTCATTCAAGCATTTTCCTCAATGCAGCGACATCATTGTCTTCCTCTTAGTGAGACCACTCGGCGTCGCAAGGTTCTTTGTAGCTGCATTGATAAGCATTATACTTCATCTCCTCATGTCCCGCAACGTAGTGATTTAGAAAGAATGGCCAGTACTCAAACGAGACTCCAAACCTTTCTGCCTTTGAATGCACGCAGGCCGGAAGACTTTTATTCTTCGATTGCTCAGCTCCCACGACGCCAAATTGGGCCATCGGGCAGCCTCGATCTTGGATCTCTGGCGAATCCGCAGAGGCTATCGAGTTAGAGGCATCTCCTCTGGGTCAGGCGAAAGCTCGGATTACCATAATTTTTTTCACAGCTAGGTTGAGGTATTTGTCTTTTATTTGTTGAAGGAAGAATTATTTAATAATTATTATTTCATTATTTTTATTATTTTTTTTAAATAGGGTAGAAAATGAGTGAAGTTTTGAAGGAGAAATTGAAATAATTAAGCAAAGCAAGGATAGAATAGTTTTAATAATTTTTAAGAATAAACCTATAAATTTCGGCTAGTTTTTGAGCTCGATCGGTTGTAAAAAGGAGGCCATTTGAGACAATCGGAGAAGAATATATGGTCAGTTCATAGCAACAAAAAATTTACATCCCGGTTTAAATTTAGAACGCTTCAATTGGCTCAAAATATTTTCCCGCGGGCAGACCTTGTGTTAATTTTCATACTATACAAGTAAATTAAAATTGAAAACGATGGAAATATATTGCGTAACTCATACGTGTGTTTTTATTGGTTCATTATTCATCCGGTTGAAATAGCCCAGAAAAAATTCCCAATCACTTCAAAATTTTAGTTTCACGTTCCAAAGCGTTTGGAATCCGAGAATTAAATTACATAAATTGTCTGTTCGTTAACTGAAACAATTTTCTGAAGGACTTGTGAGATGTGAAATATTCTAGTGACTACATAGTAAAATGAGACATTTTACTGGAAACTTTAATTTACTGGAAACTATTTCTGGAACAACGATAGCTTTTTTTAGCTTAGGTGGAAGCTTTTTTAGCCAGATCGCTTCTTCGACTTTGAGGGCATTTTTAGTGGATTTAATATTGGGAAAATTTATATTACCCAGAGGTTGAAAAACGTAGGTCGCGTCGATTCCGAAATATTGTAAAAATGAAATGAGGCCACGATTAAGTCAATAGCGTTAATAATTTTTGAGTCGTTGGCGTTACGATTTTTGATATTTTGACAAAGTCACCATGATGACTTGAAAAAATACAACAAAAAATCGTGCAATTCTCGTTAATACTCTAGTTAGACAGTCTCTTAATCCATAACGACGCGATATTTATTTCCAACTTGTACTTTAGTCATTCGGGAAAAATAAGATAACATCCGATTAATTATATTTTACCGAGCTTTTTTTTCTTCTTCAAAATGTATTTTATTCGATGAAATATCGACAACTCACTCAGTACACCATGATGTGATGGCCTGCTTGACTGTACCAGCGACGGTGTGCATAACGACGTGAAACCGGCGGCCGGCGGACTGTTGGTGTCGCCCGGCGAGGAAGAACAACGCACTTTGAACGACACGTTAACGCGAAGGACAAACCGAGGGCTTGGACGAGCGACGCGGAGGACGACGAAGGACGAGATGGGCTGGCAAACGGCGCGAGAACCCGGGGACCCTGTTCGTTCGGAGCCCGCGCTAAATGATATTTGTCACCCCCTAATGGTTTTCGAGAGCGGAGGAGAACCGGCCTCCTCCAAACCCCTGGCCTTCGCTATTGCTTTCCCCTACTCTTACAATCTTCTGGTGGCTGAGATGCTCTCATCTCTCCCTGCGGTGGAGGAGTACTCCTCCTGCGCCTCCTTCAACCTTTGGGCCGGCTCTTCCTGGCCGAGCAACAGAAACCCGTCATAAAAAGGGAAGGGACGAGTCGAGCTAGGCTGAAAAGGCATCCTTCGGAAACCCGTCCCGAAATAACATCCACACATCGGCCGAGATCCTTTCTCGAAGTATAAGAAGAAATAAAGAAAAATCGAGCTCAGCGATGCGGCCGTCCGATCGAACGATTCTTTACGTATTAACGATATATCGTTATCGAAACAGGCAGAGTAGCTAAACCGACTAGACTAAACCGAGCTCAAAGACTGACTCCGGGGTAAGAGCCCAGGAACGACGAGAAAGGGACTCGGGAACAGGATGTACCTTGTAAGTAGCGCAGATCCCATCTGGCAAATGAATGCATACTATACTTAACGGCGGGGTCTCTCAAGGCCCCGAAGGAGCTTCAACTTGGGACGATGGCCTTATATCCACGCTCAAGTCCGTTGACTCGCTCTGCAAGGATTTCTAAACTAGTTTGGAATTTAAAAGGTTTTTTACTCTTTGTACTAGGCCGCTTATATATGCTCATCATTACTAGCGAAGAGGCAACTTTATCCCCGTAAAGTGCGCAGCGCGATGCAAATCAGTTGCAGACGAAACGAACAAAGTGCAACCGAAGTTGTCAGACTGGATCGGGAATCTAAGAAGAAACGACGATCCGATAACGAATATTGTGAGCCGAGGTGGAATAAAAATTCATTTTTATCGACCACCGGGAGACAAAAAAAAGTCTGCGAATGATTGTACAGCGGTGTATTATTCCTTTGCTTCAATAATAACGTAAGAACACTAACCATTTGTGATAGAAATTATTCCGAACATTTGTAAACGTTTCCAAAAAAAAAAAATTAAAAAAAAAACGATTTTTGGTAAAAGGGAAAACTGCGTAGCAACTATGGTCATATTAATCATTTTCTTCCAAAGTAAAAGCGAAATTTTTCGCGAAACGGTGCAGTTGAAGTAATTACGACCATTCCTACGAGTATAGAACGATTTTTATAGCTCAAAGAGCTCTCGAGTTCATGCCAAATTTCTGAAAATCGCGATAAATAAAATTGTGATAGTAATTATTCCGAACATTTTTGTGAACGTTTCCACGAAAAAAAAAAAAAAAAAGAAAAAAAAAACAGATTGGTAAAAGGGAAAACTAAGTAGCAACTATGGTAATTTTAATCATTTTTATTTATTTTTTATACTACGAAGCAAAAGCAAAATTTTTCGCCAAACGGTGCAGTTGAAGTATTTGACGACCGTCCAAAAATCTATAGAAATTAATACCAAATATACCTTTTTCTGAAAAATGTTGCAAAATAAAAATTTTCTCCCCCCCAAAAAAAACCCTCAAAAACTCCCTAAAAATTGAAGTAGCGATTCCGTTAAAGAATTGAGCCATTGTCAGGCCAAGATTGACTTTCGGTGAAAATTTGAATAATTTAGCTTTTATAGTTTCGTCAGAAAAGTGGACGGACAATCTTTTTTCATCGGATATTCGGATTCTACATGCCTTGAAATGTAAAACATCAAATTTTGAAGGGTGGTTAGAAAAAAAAATTCTTGGATGAAATTCGAGGATCGCCTACACGTCATAACAAAATCCAAGACCACGAACGTTCTATATTGATTTTCGCAGCTTAACGAGTTTGAACGCTCGTATCGGCTACTCGGGGACTCTTTGGGAAAGTGATTTTGAGTATACTATGAAAGATTTCTTCCCAAAATTGTCCTCCGTTACGGATTCTTTTTAAATCAAAGTACGAGCGCCTGAATAGTTTTACAAGAACGTTTCCCACGATTGCTTACCACATAAATTCTTGCTTCTCCTAAAGAAAAACTAGCGTGTATAGACACCAATTTTTATCTAACTATGTGGATGATTTCACGTCGACAATTGAGATAGATGGATTTTTTTTATCGCCGCTCCATAAAACAGTAGTTGGACGGAAGAATGAAAAAGAATTGGAAATAAAAACCGAGACGCGCGTCGAAAGAAACGACCGTCGAGTTCGGTCGAAATTTTACCGTTGCCCGATTTTTTACACCGCCCAATTTCCGACGGTGAAATGAGCGGTTAGATGGGCGTAAATAGATGGAAAAAGCAGCCCTGCCTATTACCATGATTTGAAGGGCATTCAAATGAGGGACCTCGAAACTAAAAGAGGTTCGAACTTGTATACATACTGGATTGAAATAAAAGAACTCACTTCGCTACCGTTATTTTGACTCTTTCGACAGCGTCTACAGCTGAGATCGCCTTTTCTGCTCCATGTTTTTACTGCTATGTAAATTGAACGAAAAAGATAAAATTTTTTTGAACTCTTTGGCTTCTTCGTACTTTTATTTTTTCACACCAGTGTAGTCTTCCAACAATTGTTTTCACTCGTTACATCGTGTTTGATTATTCGGGTTCGATATTCCGCAATAAAACGTGCCGATCGCCAGAGAAAAAAGTTTCCAACTCCTCGAATTTCGATGGATACATTCCAAAGCAAATAGAATCTGAATATAAAAATACAATTTTCCTAATGCTATGCTAATTTATTATTATTATTTTTTTTTTTCAACAAAATATTTAGGGTTTCAAAAAATATCAAACGAAATTTTTGTTTCATGAAGCTCGAATTCAGATCATTTTAGCCAGTTTTTCAAATAATTCAAAAGGAAGAAGAAAATGAAACGGTTAACGGAATACAGATTTTCAAATTTGTAGGTTGAGGTTCTTATAACACTTTTTGGCACAGAGGGAATAATGTTCATTCTTGTTTCTGAAAGTACTAAAAAAGAGCTTTTTCTATGTATAATAATGGGAGAGTAATTAAAATTTTTATTACTCCAAAAATTGGCCATTCTGAAGCGATGAAACGGAAAGCCGCACAAACGTTAAACGGTAGAAAAAATTGGGAGAAGATCAAATCAATCAGGAGGTGGTACGATCAATACAAGTATATTACGACTACGTCTCACATACCATTATAATTGGGGGTACTCAAAATACGTAATCGGTATTGGAATTACTGTGAATTTAGGACGGGTTTGTTTTTTATTTAGGTTGCGTGTTCTTTATGTGCGTGTTTTTAAGTAATGTTATTTTTCAATTAATATTTTAGATGATTCGTTTTTAACAGAAGACAACTTTTGAACAGAGAAGATTTTCATAGGTATAGTACTCAGTGATGAGAAAGAGCTATAGAAAGTTTACATCTCCTCATAAGTACTTATGTAGGTTAGGTAATTTATTTTCATAGTGTGGCGTTAGTACAGTACATACAAGAACTGTAACAGCTTATTCGCTTCACTAAAATATTTTAATAATTTGAGCCAAAAATGAGGAGAGCACTCGAATCGAAAGTTTTTTCTTCCTAATAATTAAAATAGAAAATTGAATAACATTCCACTTTTCGTCCTCGCGGTTCGAGATAATCAAAAATCTACTACTAGCTATCAACTTGAGCTAATTATACGACTCGCTATAGTTCCGGCTCAAATAAACACATACCTTTGTGCATAATCGGATATCTTCGGTTTGCGCAAAAGATCAGGAATGCATAAAGGATGTAGAGAATCCACAACGGGAATAACAAAGTTGTTTTCAATTATCTATCGCCGGGCGGCCCTTTTCCGTCACTAGAACGATTCATTAGTAACTAATGCGTAAAACTGTTTTACGTACGTCATGCTGTCTACCTGTTTTTACTTTTGTTTTATTCTTGATTCGAGAAATTTCTTAGGACGGAATCTTTCTTGCATAACAGGTGTTTGCCTATTCGGACGTCTAAATGACAAATAAGATGTTTGAAAACTTTCCGCGCTCATTTTTTGACAAAATAATCGGACGAACGGTCGTTTAGTTCGGAGAAACAATATAACGTTATTATTTAACGCAAGAATAGCATATTTTGTACGGTATACTAATGGTTTTTGTTATAAATGTCCGACTAGAAAGTAAGATATTTTTTTAAATAGGTCGACAAACATTATAATAGGCTAACAGTTGAAGGAGAGTTTTTAAAATTGTTGACACTTTTTATTTGACATTTTTTTAATTATTTAATAAATATAATTATAATAATTATAATTATTTAATATTTTTATTTAATTTTTATTTTTTTAAACGTTTTATATTAATATTTTTCACGACTAGAAGATTACTGTCACAAAAAACCTTTCAGAAGATTCTATTCAACGCTATCTGCCGACTTTTAAGATTAATCTCCCGATTCCGAAAAAGTAATCTAAGTTAATGCCTGTAAATGTTTTTAAACATTATACTGCCATATAAATGGACGTTAATTTGGTGAAAATAATTTAGACTGCTGATATTTGTTAAAGTAAAAAGGTTCCTGTCGAAACAGAAGGCCTTCGAGAGATCGAATGGTAAAAAAACCTTGGAATTTCAATTATCTGAGAGGAATTTAGAGCAAGCCGTGTTCAGTATGTTCGACCGTATTGAAAATACCGCGGTGGAGTAATAGGAAGCAGAGAGAAGCATCGAGAAATAATTAAATTACCAGAATTTACTATATTTTTCAAATGGAGCATTTCAATCGCTCTATGTTCAGGTCAATTGCTTCAATGGTAAAAATTTACATGTGATCAAAATGGGCAATTGGTCGTCAAAACCTTGGCCTTCGGTTAGTGTTGAGAGGCCCTTATGCGAGTTATTTGAACCGACAATACCTGTATCAGATGATAATTCGAAAGCGCAGTAAAGGACAAAGATGATTAGGTTACCTGAAACAAAATAAACCGTTGATTAGTGTTGAGGAAAAAAGTCAAACAGTGTTCATTTATTGTGGTTTCGATACACAAATAAACGAGAAGGAAAAGTAGCTGATAATTTTCCTCCCTCTTTCGAAAATCAGAAAATATTACCAAATAGTTTCCTTATATACACATATATGAGCTAAAAAACTTAATTATTTCCAGCTTTTATATACCTATATAAGCTGGACAGAATTGTGTAATAATAATAATAATAATTAATAATGATTAATAATAATTCTGTTTACCAAGACGATGATACGCCGAAAAATGGAATCCATGATTACTATCACGTTCTGCAACTGTACTTAGTTTTCTCTACACGGTGAGATACAATTGCCAAGTCTTGATTGATTTCCAAATAGTCTGAGAAAGGTTTGTAACTCAAACAAAACTAGGCTTTCTCAGTCTAGAATATGTATAGCTGTACATCCGTTTTTTGAAGTTCACTCTCGAAGAATAGGATCATTCCCTTAACGAGAAGTGCGTTTGGTTATTTTGATAGTATATTTTCATACGTGAGAGCTCCAAGGCGCTTCGCAGATGAATGCCTTACGACTACCAAGTGAAGAATATCGTCGAAAGGTTCTACCAGATGGCATGATGCCGTTCGTCAACGTCCAATCTATGCAAATGCGAAAAGTTCTGCTATTGAAATTTTATCCCGCCCCAGAACCTAACGGTATCCGTTCCGTCGACTCTTTCGCGATTATACCGTTATTCAACCGTTTGGAAAGGGGTGATCGAAAAGCGGAGCACACGATTCGACCCCACCCCCTCCTGATTCCTGCCAAGCACGATCCGAATCGTAGACTGATCCGATTCGAATGACAGAATAATTTCGAGAAGGAATAAATGTATCGTAAGTATCAAGAGCACGATTAGGTACCTTGGGTTGTTAACCTTGGCAGTCGAACCTAACATTGTCTTTGGTTAACCTTAGAAGCATTCTTGAACGAATAGACGCTCTTCAAATCTTATTAATCAAATTGTTGCGAAATGTTTTTGTTCTAATTGTACGTGTTTTTTCCTTGAGTAAACTATAATATTATTGTTTTTTTTTTTAAATTTTTATTTACTTATTTTTTTTTTATACGGATTCACTATTATTAAAATGATATATAGATGAACATGAAATAGAAAGTATACATGTGTGAATGTATGTTACCGATAAACTCGCCTTGAAACTTAAAGAAATGGTCGAGCACGTCCTGGGGATGGTTTCAGGACAAAAAATCTCGAAAAAAAAGAAGTAATTTAGGGGAAAAAATTAGATTATGTCGGTCTTTGAGGTCATCTTTGGGAACAATGCTGATAGTTTTTGTCCAATAGCCTTCGAACGTCTAGGAATACCTATCTCTTAGAAAACCTATCTCTTAGAATAATGTTTGTTAGTTCACGAATTGTTCGCTCTAAAAAAAAAAAAAAAATTCAAAAACACGTTTTTCGACGTAGGGTACGAAATGCTTTGAAAACGAAAAGTGATTCACAACTTTTAAATTTTCAATAGATTAATTTCGGTATCTAATGACATAATATACAAATGATATATTTAGATGAACCTTTAGAGTCGTAAATGCGAACCAAAGCGAGCGACTCACTAAATCCGAGGAGGCAGAATTTATGGAAAATAGTTTGCATATTGTTCGATCAACCGCGTCGCCGTTGGTTAAATTTAAAACGGCAACGCCCGGCGTTCTTTTCGAATTCGTATTTTTATTCTTCTCTCTTAGACTTCTGCCAATTAAACAACGAAAAAAACGCTCCCCCTTGCATTCGGGAGGGACCGCCGCCGAAAAACAAGAGGGCATTGACACTTGGACCGTTCTGCCAAATACAGCTGAGCTTATAAACTCATACGACACCCTTGATGCACTTCTATAAGAGATTATTCTCGTGGGACAATGAAAAACGTTTGGCAGAGGTAGTAAAATAAACATCTGTGCCAACTGAAGAGGTGCATAAATTCTAGCAGCGATAAATAAAATAAGTCGAAGAGCCTCACTTGACCGGATTAGCAAGGATATTCAGATCTACTCTATAAACGCAAGAAATTACCAGTTTTATGGCCCGTCCCGATAATTTTTGTGGCAATCATTGAAAAATTGCGCCATTATATTTTTATCAGTCATATTATTATAGTATATAGAAGATTTTATTAATTTTTATTGTATACTCAAGATAAAAAGCATTTGAAGTAAACTGAATATTTAATTGGGATAATAATTTTTCTCCGTTTTGAACGATTATACACATATTTTCCAAATGGTGACCCAGCCAGGATTATATTCTGTATATGAGCTACCTGGAGAGACTAATTGCGAATGGATATGATGGAGAAATACTTTTGAGAAAACGTGTCATCATAACTCCCAACTTCGAACCGCCGATAGCTAAATACATTTTTACTTTGAACAATAGAAAATGAAATGCTTTCATCTTACCGAAAATGTGAAAATATATAAGTCGACCTTTAAGGTACAGTTTGCATTCGAGATGTAACAGTTCCCTCGGTTTCCAACGTAGAAAGCGAGTTCGTTAAACGTTAAATATTTTATCGCCCCTCAACTTGGCAGCACAAAGAAGACTCTCCCCGTCTTTTATCATCGGGAAGAGTTTTACGATCCGTTCGAATGTTTATGAACGACTAGTCCTCAACGACCCATTCAACCAAAGATGAATAGACCGTTTCATTTCTCCCCTGCTCGTCGTGAGTTTCGTAACTTCGGGATAACCGAGTGAGCGGAATCAGCCACATGTGACATGTAAGGGACAAAGTAATATCCGTGTCAAAAAAAACTATTCCATTATTTTTCTATCCAGCTGATTTTTCGTCGAATTTTTTCCGCCGTAGAAATTTTTTTTCTTAAGCCAAGAAGAAGAAAAAAAGGGAATGTTGCATCATTATATTTTTTTAACAACTTCGCTCCAATCTTGAATTTTTTTGCTCACCCAGTACAACGTTGGCGCGTTCTATCGGATGGAAAGTCAGAGCCGATGAAATAAGTAACTCAAGTTGAGTCAGAGGCTGGCATCGCTTGTTCAGTATTCGAGTAAAAGGAGGACACTGCAGCCAGGCACACCATACTCACATACGCTTCTATTGAACAGGAGAAAGCATGGAAAGGTTTTGGGTCGCCGTTATTAATTCGAAATTGATCCAATTTAGAGATGCGGCGGTTCCGGAAACCACTGCTTCCGATCCGGGGTCAACAAACTCGCAGATGTGGAACGGAGAATAAACAGGAACTGGGCTCTGTGTTTTAAAGATCTTGCTGAGGAGAACCGCTTCCGGGACGCGACCACGAAAAATGTCGCCCGAAACAAAACATCGATGAGATATAATATAGCGGTCTATGAATGACGAAGGATCGGTTTTCTTTGATTAATTGGAAGGACCCGATTCATATTTTTATTGGCGATCAACTAAGGAAACTACACAGTTGTAAAGGTAAGCCAATTAATATATCGAATCAATGATTCGACAAATGACAATAATTGTCGATCCGAATTCGACTTCTGGAATGTCTCAATTCGAAGTTGGAATGATTTGCTCATTTTAAATGAGTTCTGAAGGTATAACGGATGTAAATAAGAAGGCACGATGATTGGGCTGGAGGAGAAATAAGGTAGGTATTAAATAAAGTAATTAGGCATTAGCAGTATAAGCGAGTCAGGAGAATTTTAGAGTCTCAACAGTATTTTTTCTCGCTGTGGACCTCATGGTTCCACGTCGCCCTGAAGATGCCCGAATGGGCGAAAGTGCTCGGCCAGCCATTAAAAATCTGGAGAATAAGTCGCCTGGTTTTCCTCCCCCTCACAACCCCTCTACTACAATAAAATGTATTTTATTTATTTTTTATTTTTTTTATTATTAATTTTAATGCGACGACAACCAAACGAAGAAACAGTACTTTTTCCATCGCTATAGGAATATACTAGGTTCTACGGGATAACACATCTCTCCTACCACAGAAAACGCGTTCTAGGGGATATTATAGAATCGATATTTCTTTTCCTTTTTCCCTAATGCAAAATCAAATATTACTTCTTCCGTCAATTTTTCCCGTTATTCATTCTACGTAATATCTGTGGAAATTATTATTATTTTTTGAAAATATTCCTTTTATTTTTGTAGGTTGAGGGGGAGAAAAACGAGGCGACCTCTTCTCCATTTTTTTTATTATTCAGCCGAGTACTTTCGCCCGTTCGGGCTTCTTCAGGGCATTATAGGACCAAGGGTACCTATGGTACCTGTGGCCTATGGAGAAGAGGTCGCCTCGTTTTTCTCCCCCTCAACCTACAAAAAGAAGTAATGCGACCACCTGGAGAAGAATATTCCTTTTATATGAGATAATTTCATTTTGACTCGCTCAAAATGCGTTTTTAAACAGCAACTATATTTTCTACAGATCGTAAAAACAATTTTCTTGATCTCGTAATTAATTCATAGAGTACCTGGATACCATTGTGTATCAATACCTGAAAACCACGGGAACCAATGCCTAAAATGCGCATCAAATTGAACTATAATAAGGTATACAAATAGGAGCTCTCAGACACCCTTGAACATTTGAGGATCTGTCGCTCGATACGGACGTAATCGCGTTGTCGCTTTCAAAACGCTTCCAGTGGAGGTTCGGCATAAAAATTGGTGATCAAAATCGAGACCACAAAGCCGCGAGGCTGATACGAGAATTGCGACTTAGAAAAAATTCATGAGCCATAATATTTAGCTCTCACAGGTAAAAATTAATTACATACGCGTTGAAACTATTTGCAGATGGCGGTATATTGTAAGTTATTGTTTTTCAGTAGATAAATCCGTAAATTTATATTCTCCTGTAAATTCAAAAGCTTCTGAAAACCGAACAAATTCATCGGAGAAAAACCGCAAATCGTCTTCCCGCCTCAACTAGCACATAAACCGGGGCAAAAATATCAACGGCATCCTTTGTGGACCGCCCCAGCGAGATATTGTTGCATGTCAAAGCGGAGTTATCAATGTTGAGCATGCGAAGCCTCCCTTGGTCTACGTCATAGTCGAACGAGGAAGTGGACATTATTTCCGTCCATTTCGCACCGTCAAATTACCATTAGGATTTTAACAGTAGCCGACTGTTGTCGACTTCCTACACTTGGCTCGGATCAATTACGCCAACAGCCAGGTCGAATTGTATACCAATCAGCAAGGCGTGCGAGTAATGCCGGTCGTTGCTATGAAGACGACCGCATTCCCGACAATAATAATAGCAAGGACGTTGACACGCGAATGCCTTGTTGATTCATGTAAAACGATTCCACTGTACCGAAGATGGACGAATGAGAAATTCGAAATACTCCGCTCAACCGTTTGCAATTAAATTCAACGTTTCCTTCAACTTTCGTAGTTTAAAAAGTTTTAAATTAACGGTCGCGAAGTTTTTCGCCGCTCGAAAAAACGTCACGATGATTTACGATATGTTTCTTTTAAGACAGACTATTAGCTTTAAAAATTGTTCGCTACTGTTGAAAAAACGAATCAGCGGTATTCGCCTTTTGCTTGTAATTTTCCTTTCACATTGGATACTGATATTAAATTACGATAAACCGTCTATCCTCCTCTATGGTCTTATTTGTAGTCTGACAAAATAAATAATTCAGTGAGCCGATATTAGAACTATGAGAAGCATCAAAATTTGATGCTAGATACATTTAATGTATCTATTCAATTCTCTCAGGGTTTACGGAAGAATTTCTTACTGAATAGCTAAACTCGGTTCAAGTTATTTTTGTAGGTTTAAACAAAGACATTAGGTGGAAGGCATTAAATTAAGCTTAGACTCGCAATTTGCATACAGCATCAAGTCGCTGTTCCCAAACCTCTAAGGATTAAATGACCTTTTTTTTGGGATTTATAATTTTTTTCTTTTTGTATGAATCAAATAAGCGGAGGTATTACTATTCGAATTAATTACTATGATGAAGATATCATTGGCCGAGTTGATTCAATCTTTTCCCCAATATCACAAGCAGAACGATAGTTTTTTTTTTTTTTTTTTTTTTGCAGCGGATCAATAAACCATTCTTCGAGTCAACCGATTGATCATAGTCGACTGAGAAAGAAAATCCACTGACCTAAGGGCGAACTCGGTTGAAATTAATTGGCAGATATCAGAGATTCGGCAGATGCAGTTGTCGATCATTCGTATTCACGGATGGGTTGGTTCCAATTAAATTTTCGGCTCGGTCGGCATTTCTCTCGTTGTCCAATTCATGTTCAGGGGAGGCCTCTCATTCGATGCAACGGGCAAGGAAAAATACAGTGTGGAAGAGGGCGAACTGATAGAACAGGGGTACATTGACAGGCTGAGTAAACAAGGAAGCATCTCACGGAGTCAATGTCCGACGACGAGGTCTCGAAAATTAACTCTCTCAATCCCTGGCTCAGTTGGGCCGTTGTATTTTATGGGACCGACGAGAAAGATTCGAAGTTGATTAGCTTTAGGCCATCGGAGAAAATTTCAGAGGTCATTGACTCGCGACAAAAATGAGGAATGGGACGAAAAACGGAAGATCATGCCCGAACAAAAATTAACGCCGGATATTTCCGACGGCAGTTTGAAAGCTAAGCAGTTAAAATAAGATTGAGAACGCTCTGGCAATTGAGCGGCGTCGAGAGTATTTGAAATACAAGCTCAACGTCAATAATAAATGAGGAGAATAAATTCGAAAAATGACTGATATTACTTTAGGTCATTATCCATTAGATAATGGTTGATTTGCGAACGTCTGTAAAATACTGCACCTAATTGTGTAGCTGTATATAGAAAATTCGATTAAATCGTATTTCCTTTGTGCTAAAACCGGCAGCGATCAACTTCTTGACTAAATGCCAAGCGAATAAAACATTGTCGCATAAGTTACTGTCATCTAAAAAGGCTTAAAAATGTTTGTCTCGTAAATACAAGAGAAACGCACGTTACGTGCGATTGTGATAACGTAGTGCAGCTATACTTTGCCAACTTCCTGCGGACAATGTGATAAAATGATGTATTAAGAAGAATATACCGTTTCCCTCCTGAATTTGAAGGCGGCACAGACAATTATAATAGCCATTGATAATCGCCCAAGATTGAACGTTCGAGATCAAAATACGCAGTGCACAAAGGCCGTTACACAAAAGGTGCCAGATAAGTCAGAATGGTCATTATTCGCGAGTAGAAATTAGGAGCGACTTGGAAAACCTCGGGGCATTCCCCTCGTATACAAAGGTGATATTGATTTGAGAGCACTTCTGGCTTTTATCGAATTAGAAACGAGTCACTGAGAG